>JACRUU010000025.1:3446887-3466887 GCA_030449085.1 Kryptopterus vitreolus
GCGCTTCGAGGAAGCGGCTGGATCAGTTTCTGGACGTCCTGGACGCTGTGACGATGGCTCTGGTGTTTCTGGCTTTGAGCGCCATGTTAGGCGTGACCAGCACTACGGTGCGCTTCCTGTACAAGCACATTAAGAAGATGACCGACGTCGGTACCAGCATCCGTTCTCGGCTTCTCCGTAACCAGGTTCGAGTCACCATCGCCGGCTTTGTCCAAGGACTCCTCTATCTAATTTGCTCAGCGGGCATGTTTCTTGATTTGTACTGCACGTATCACAGATACAGGTGCAACCGGAATGTACTCTGGACGTTCTTTTGCGTCTATTCCCTTGCCACGACGATAAATCTAGGCGTCGGACAGGCGCGGTTCAGGCGCCGCTTTGCTCGGCTGTTGAAAAAAGGGATAAATTGTACTAAAAGACTTCCGTAAAAGGACATATTTTATTACCTCGACACCCAGTGGTTAAGGCGTGAGTCTCTGGACCGGAAGATCACGGGTTCAAATCACACCACCACAAAGCTGCCCCTAGTGGGCCCTTGAGCAAGGCCCTTAACCCTCAATTGCTCAGTTATAAGTCGCTCTGGATACGGGCGTCTACTAAATGCTGTCAATGTAAATGATCAAAATATTAACCCGAGATTAATCGCATGATTGTAATCAGTAATTCGCGAACAATCCCGATTTAATCGCACATTGATACTTCTGCTAAATGTAAAGGTTTTGGATACTCTAATACACGTACGGATAAATAAGGACGCTTTATGTTTATTATTAGTGAAACCAAACATTACCAACAGAACCAACAGGACTTTTGCCAATGTTTCCACACGGAAATGTGCATCATGGCGGATTTTGTTGTAGGTGGTGGTGGCTTAGTGGTTAAGGTGTTGGACTCTGGACCAGAAGATCACAGGTTCAAACCCCACCACCACCAAGCTACTACTAGTGGGCCCTTGAGCAAGGCCCTTAACCCTCAATTGCTCAGTTGTAAGTCGCTCTGGATAAGGGCGTCTGCCAAATGCTACAAATGTAATATATATATATATATATATATATATATATATATATATATATATATATATATATATATATATATATATATATAATCACGTATATGCATATATATATATATATATATATATATATATATATATATATATATATATATATATATATATATATATATATATATATTTATACATGTGTGTGTGAAACAATTAGAACTATGTTGTTTGTTGTTGCATCACTGTCTGTCTATTTGAAAACCTTTTCAAATCTTTCGAAATTATTTCTGCGTCATATATGTGTCTAAAAATATTCCGCAGTTTATAACGTTGTCTATTATTTTAATCGATCTGCGGTTTCATACATATTTCTGGACATTTACATGCTTCCGCTTTTCTTTCAATTCAACTTTAATGTATTTATAATCATGTATATAAAATTAAATCTGTAATCTTTTTAACGTTTTTACCCGTTATTTTTATATCTATTTATTGTTTTTTTTTCTTCAAAAGCATTACCTGTGATTCAGCACTAATTAGCTACAGCGCAGTAGCGCGGTGAAGTCCCTAGGGGTCGTGAACACTGGATGAAGACGAATCGTTTCGAGCGGGAAATCTGGATTATCGATGCTTTGTTCAGCCAGAATAACCATCCCGGTCGTTCAAATGGATTCGCTATCAAAATTGTATAGGCGAATTCCCATATGTCACATGACACAACGATCCGGAAATGATCGTGGGATTTGATGGGATCGTTTCTGATCTTTGTTCAAAGCTTATTATGATTCGAACGAATCATGTCTCTTAGGCGTGTTACAAAAACAAAACAAAAAAAAAACCACGTTATAACGACAAAGATTTTGCGATAGTAGAAAGTATCGTTTTTTCCGAATGACGACGGTGGATGTAGCGGATCGCGCGGCTTTGACAATCCGAGACCGGAGAGCTGGGAAACATTCAAACGACATGCATGCAAAAAAAAAATCCTGGTGCGTTCGTCACATCGGCGTCGCTTTGCATCGTAACTATATCAGTCGTGATTACGGGAGGATTGTCTCGCATCATCGCTTTGACACGCAGCGAGGTTTCCTGTGTTCATGTCCGATTTCTTCTTTTCCAGCCTCATCGGAGTATGACTCACGGCTTTGACAGGCCCGGGTATCTTATTAGCTCGTCAGATGAATCACTAGGTGCTCCTGTGTTTTTGTTGTTTTTTTTTTCTTCCGGAAAAAGTTTCCTCCAGAATAGTCTGTACCGACAGCATTTCATAACTTCAGGACGTCCAGGACGTCTGCGTTTCATCCTCGCGTACACACTCGCGTTCGTCCCCCGTCCGTCTTTTTCGAATTTCAAATCATGTTGCTAAGTAACCGCTATATAATTACTAGCATGAAGGTTTCTCTATGCCCCCCCCCCCCACCCTAGTAAATGGGTCACTGCTTATTTTTTCCTTCTTTCTTTTGTCTGCGGATGCTCATGCACAATTTCTGTGACAAGGACACACACACACACACACACACACACACACAGCTGGATATGCTCATGGAATCTCAAGTGTATTTATTTATAGTCAATTTCCAGCAACATCTTTTTTTTTTCCTCACATTTTTGTTACATAGCACACTCACAGGAATGTGCTCTCTACCCCCTTCTATATACTATAGATTATATTCCTTTTGCACATCCCATTCCTATCCTATTACTCAGGGAATACGGCCTGTTTAGCTGCTTTGTGTCTCTGCAAATGTAAACGAATGAAGAATTGAAACATCAGGATGTCAAAAATAGGGCTGGGAAATTTCCCGGTAAGTTTCCAGGAAACTCTTCTGGAGACGTTTGGGAAATATTCAGAGATGGAAAATTGCCACGAATGTATTACGGAAATTCATTCGGAATTTGGGAAGATTCATAGAAACTCCCACGAACAAATTTACATGTAAGGATTTTTTGTATTCGGATATTGGTTTTTACATGGCATTTATTGTTAGTAAAATTTGGCATAATAGCTTACGCTAATAGTTTCAAACATAAATGTACGTAATGTTTAGGCAGTTTACATAAATATTTTTTGTTTTCGACAGACAGGATTGATGTGAGTTACGTGATTACGTGAAAGTACTGTGCAGGGAGGGGGCGTGGCCTGAGTATCCCTGTGATTGATGAGGTAGATATTTAATGAAATTGTGTTGAATCTGGTTGTTTTAAGCAAAATGTGATTGTTTTTTTCTGATACATTTCCGTGTTCTAGGCTCGCCTGCAATTCTGTTTAGATTATTCCCGTTAATACCTATGGAAAGTTTCTTGAAAATTCCCACCATTTTGTAAAATGGTGGACATGGACATCTCTTATTAGTAACCTACTGTATGGAGAAATATCATCTTTAACATATATATCATATCATTATATATGTTACTGTATATATTTAACAGAATTAATTAGGGTATCATTTCAATTTTATTGATTCCGTGGGGCACGGTGGCTTAGTGGTTAGCACGTTCGCCTCACACCGCCAGGGTCGGGGTTCGATTCCCGTCTCGGCCATGTGTGTGTGGAGTTTGTGCATGTTCTCCCCGTGCCTCAGGGGGTTTTTCTCCGGGTTCTCCGGTTTCCTCCCGGTCTAAAAACATGCACGGTAGGTTGATTGGCACCTTGGAAAATTGTCCCTAGTGTGTGAATGTGTGTGTGAGTGTGTGTGCCCTGTGATGGGTTGGCATTCCATCCAGGGTGTATCCTGCCTTAATACCCATAGACGCCTGAGATAGACACAGACTCCCCGTGACCCGAGAAGATCGGATATATCGGTAGAAGATGAATGAATGAATGAATGATTCCGATTCTTATCAATTCCCAGGTTCGTTTACAAACGGTGAATCAAACACAGATGTTGGTCTTGACACTTCGCTTGCAATATAATAGTTTATTACAATAAATACACTTAACTTCGTCTTCTTTGATTTCCACATAAGGTCCTGGTCCTTCCAGGATGCATGGAAGGTCCTGGAAGATTTCCATGTGACAAAAAGGAATTTCAGAATCAGAAACGATTTTCGATTCCCAACCCTAGAATTAATGCATGTCTATATTCTGTTCTCGCTGTTCTTCTTCTGTCCACACTGATTTGACCGTACGTACTTAGGTAATAAAAAAACATTCGTAACCTTCCAGTCGAAGAAGATCTGAGTTTATTTAATAGTTTGAGTTGGAAAAAGATGACTTTTTACTAAAATTGCTCCTGAAAATGAACAAGACCACAATTTGAGCAACTTTTTAACAAGCTTCATTTACATGCACGCAAAAAAAAAGCATGCAACACGACATGATGCTACAGGTTCTATATATAAACTGCAGATTTTCACACTTCTGACAGTTTGAGAATCAGATCTGAAGACACTCTCATTTTAATCCCACACTACCACTGAGAGTTTTTAATAAGGCTCAAATAAATAAATTAATAAATAAACATACAAATATATATATATATATATATATATATATATATATATATATATATATATATATATATATACATATATGTGTGTATGTGTGTACTCATATTGAATATCATATATATATACATACATATGTGTGTGTATGTGTGTATACTCATATTGAATATCATACATATATATATATATATATATATATATATATACCTGTATTGTGTTGTATTGTACTGTATTGTATTGTACTGTGCTCTATTGTATTGGAGAAATGAGACACAGGTGGTAGTAATAATTCAATTATCAGACACTTGGAATTATCAACACATCATAGGGGGAACAGCTCAGATCTCTACAGCATAACAAGTTCAAATCCTGTCAGTAAATTGTATATAAATATGAAAAAACCTTTGTAACTTTGAAAGATGCGCCCGATGTCACGATCTTCAACAATTACAATCCATCACTTACGGCACACAAATCCAGAATGATCAGGATACTGAATCTCAAACACCCATTAATAAGCGTTCATAATTCTCCAAAGCTGTTTTATTGTTCTTAAAATCATTTCTTAGGTGCAATATTTGTGTTGTGGTTCTGCGGATTGGAAACATCCACACAAACACATTTACACCATCAACAAAAAAAAACACATCTCCACAAGGTTAAGTAATACGGTTTCTGGTTGCTCTGAAATTACTGAACAATCATACCGTTATAAAGGCTGGATCATTATCATATCTCACCCACATTTCATATTTCACAGCTCAAACACGCCCCCACGGGTCAGCAGGTCTAATGATGGGCCTGATTTGCATCTAGACTGCAGTCGATTGTATGCTTTACAAGACAATTTGTAATAGAGATGACGGAACATTGTTTGGTAAAATTGACTTTAAATGGGATTATTGATTACTGTGTTAATGCGGTCATGGGGGGGGCTAAATATTAAGAATGAACGAATACTAATCAGCAATTAACTCCACACACAACCACGCCCCTATTCCAGTAAGTCTTATATGTGTATATCCATGTCTGTGATATACTCAGAAGGAAAGTGAGGGACCCTACAACCACAGTGGTCCTTGTTTCCTCCCACGTCTGACTCATCACATCGATAGGTGAAAAGGGATCTTTGCTCGGTTGCTCTTAACAACGACAGATTTTTGGTGTGTGTGTGTGTGTGTGTGTGTGTGTGTGTGTGTGCGTGCGTGCGTGTGTGTGTACCTCTATTTCCGTGTTGATTTGTGGAGTGAGATCCGTGCAAAGTCGAAATCTTCTTTGTTGGTGTTTGGCGCCCCCTGCTGGTTCCTATGCAGATTAGCCTAACGTCATTAGGTATATTTGGTAGACTTCAATCAACTCGTTGACAAAACGGAATATTTGATGTTATGGGCCTTGCTGAAGGGCATAGAAATGGCAGCATGGCAGTGCTGGGATTATAACTCACAACCTGTTGAGCACAAGTCCAGTCTTTTAAGCACTAAGAATTAATCACTGCGTTTTCCCCACCCTTCATCGTTTGAAGCAAAAAAAAAAAAGAAGAAAAATTTTCTTTTATTCATCTATAAAAAATATTTACCAAACTAATTTCCTGTTTGGCATACTTCGAATATTAAGCTATATATATATATATATATATATATATATATATATATATATATATATATGAGTATTCTCTGGGGAAGTGGTAAGTGGTAATATTGGAAGGTGTTGAGTTCTAATCCCAGAGGCACCAAATTGCTTGGTTTCCATAAAACCAGTGCTCAGTTGTATAAATGAGATTATTGTTCAAACGCTCTGTATAATTAATATCACATATTTAATTTCAATGATTTTACAGGTCCTTTTTATGCATCATTTTATGTATCGTTATGCTAACTCACTACTAATCAGCAGTAATTATTGATTGCTGGCGCTATTGCGTATCGTCAGTAATCCGTAACCGTTTTTTTCCTGGGTTTTGCCTGTCTCCTCCGGCTAGGGAGGAATTATACAGGGTTTCAATACATAGAATAAATAAATAAATATACCTCTATGTATATTTTAAAATAAACAACAATCTATTCATATAATGTGGTTACCACTGTTGTTAAAACTCCCAGCTAATGCACTGATCTCCATAATATCTGGAGATATGTGTGCAATTTATTTTTCCTATGGATGGAAACGTATTGCCCATCCTGTAGGGCACAACAGCGGCCTCTAGAGGCGAATCAGTAGATTCCTTCCTTTGGATATTAAAACAGAAACTGAACTAGAACAAGAAATGGTGTTATACCTGAACTGCTTACTTCTAATTCAAAAACGCCGCTGTTTCACAAGTTAAAATGTCTTTTTTTCCATTCATTAAAGATTAATTGTTTTTATTTATTTGGAGCGTTATGTCTTTGTTTCGGATTTCAGCAACTTTTATTTTTCATGTAATTTCAGTATGTATTTATTAATATGTGTAGTCACATGATTGGGTACTTTTTCAAGTTGTAATTAGGGATAAAAAGCCAATATTGTTCGACTTCTTGCCAAAAACAACAATCTTCTTTTAGGATTCCATATGTCTTTAATTCATATATATATATAATTCATTATTTTGTACAAAATATATTCAGGCATCAGCCCGGGAAAGCAGATAGGCATAAATATCAACAAAAAGAAAAAAAAAACAAAAACAAATTCAATTGCAAAGAATGCTAAAGGTCGTCATAGACATCATCTGTAAGCCCATAACCAAACAGAATATATATGTTTTCTTCTTTTTTTTTTAAATAAACAAATACAAATATATTTTCCCCATTTCAAGTAAAAAAAAACATGAAAGAAAAATATCAACAATAATAATGCCGTTATTTTTGGTGCTTGGCCCCGTAGCAATCGCCAGCTAGCATCTGACTTTGAGTCAACAAAGAAATACTGAAAATTGTTTTAAACTTCTACTTGCGCTTCAAGTGTGATAAACATAGCGATGCGTGTAGGGCGGGAAAAAAACAAACAGGAGGAAAAAAACAAAGCATACACGCGAGTACACATTCTACTCGAGTGCATTATCGCATTCCATAAAACGCCAGCTTTTTTTCGACGTCCGATGTTTTTGGGGCTCGCTTTCACAGTTGCGATCTCTGTGCCGTCAAACGCCGGTGTTTCTTTCATTCGTCCGTTCCTACGTTTCTCTCTCCGGTCGGCGAGCGCTCGTTCGCCTTTGTCGTCGCCGCCCTCGCCGTCATCCATTGTTGTCATGACAACCTCCCGGTCAGTCCTCGTCGGAGAAGCGGTCACAAGGGCTCTCTGTTGCCTGGCAACGCCCCGACACTATCTGTATAGCGGGAAAGGCAGCGAGAAGGATGAAATGGGAGCGAAAAATTGGGGGAAGGAAATAAAAAAAAGGGGGCGTGAAAGAGCAATTAGAGAAAAATCAGTCCTTTTTCCATATTTCAGAAAGATGTTTTTTCTGACATGTAACTATACAGGAGTGTATTTTTGGATTTTGGATTCCGGGTTCACGAAATGAACAGAATTCTTTAATCCAGAATTAAAAGGGAAAAAAAAAGAAAAAGAACAGCTGATTTTTCCAGCGTTTTCGAGCCTCGAGGTTTTTACTTGTGCACAATGCAATATACAGGGTTTCCACTCTAAGCCAAAGGTCAAATTCCCTGACTGACTTTTTTCCGTGAATTTTCAAGACCTTCAGAAAAACATATGAAAGAACACGATTAAAGAAATATAGTGTCGAAAAAAAATTGTTTTTAATAAATAGAAACAAACTAAAATCCCTGACAAAATCCCTGATATTCCAGGCAGGTTGTGGCTCTTTGTTTAAAGGCATTGGGGTTGCAGCACCACCAATCAACCACTAGTGGGCCCTTCAGCAAGGCCCTTAACCTGGAACTGCTCATGTGTATAGTAAGTCGCTTTGGATAAGAGTAACAGGATGTCTGGAATAGATTTTTAAAAATTCCACGATTTTCCAGAAATTCCAGAAAATTCCAGAAAAGTTCGTGTGTTATATATCATATGTGATTCTTTCTCAAACTGTTCCTTGTACACTCGGTTGCATTGGAGTGAATGCTTGACATGAAATTTTCCTTGTCATTCCTAAATCTGTTCCTGCATGGAAATGAACCTGTGCAAAACTCCAGCTCCATGAAGAAATAGGTAAAGTAATGGTTTGGAGTTGAAGATTTAGTGCTCGGACCCTAAAGAAAACCCACTTGGGATGAATTGGAACACAACCCGGGACCCTCTCATATCACCTACATAAGGCTACATAAGACTTTACTCCAAAGTCTAGTGGAACATCTGAATAACACTACTTTTGTGTTAAAACTAGGGCTGTCAATTATAATATTTAATCGTGATTAATCACACAATTGGCGTTAAGAGTTAAGTAATCGCACGTGGAGGCGGGGGCGTGGCCGAGCGCTGGTTTGTGAATGGACGGCGAGGACAGCGGAGGCGAGCAGTAAGGAACGCCTGCACCTCCTTTAGCTAATCAGCCTAAAAGAAAACAAAACTTTAGAAACAAATACTTTCATGTTTCTAATAACTGTAAGAGATGTTATAATTATATACATTTCTCCCTAAATCTTTCTCTTTATAATTATTATTATTATTATTATTATTAATATCAATCATTTATTATTGATTAAATTATTGATTATTTAATATTTATTTTACTCTGGAAATATTTTTTTTAACATTCATTTCTTGTTAATTAATTAATTTCTTGTTAATTACAATGTTATTTTGTTTAGTGTTGGTTTGAAGTGTAAAATATGGGACGTGGCTCCTTTAAGAATTGTGTTCCGAATATTTTCAAATAAGCATCAGGGTATTGTAAGAACATATCTGTGTAAATGCGAGACAGAGAGAAGTAAAGTTGACAGTATTCACACAACAGGTAAATGTAACACAAATCACACACACACACACACACACACACACACACACACACACACACACACATATATACATATATAGTACCAGGCTGGTCCAGGGATAGGTTTCTGTTCTGGGGGGCTCTAGGTTTTTTCACAGGGGGGTTGCGAGGGATTGGGGGCTTCTCCAGGTTATTAGGGCTGTCCCTGTCTGTGCCTGTAGCAAACAAACACCGCACAACGACAAAATCAGGACACAGAAAACAGTACAAACCAACACTGACTTAAAACACACACACGCACACACACACACACTAACGGACACCACACTAAGCGTGGGCATTACTATAACATATACAACAATGGCAATGATGATAATCAATCAAGAACCAGACAAACAAAACGCATTGTCTTTGATATAAACAGTGTGTGTGCGTGTGTGTGATTGCACACTATAGGTGCCCTATAGCCACCTATAGAAATTGTGTAATAGGCACGTATAGTAATATACACCTGTAATTGTGCCCTATAGGTGTGTATATTACATTACACAAATATACAGCGAGAGCCAGGGCAGAAATGATTGTGTAGGGTGTTGTATGTGTGTGTTTGTGTGTGTGTGTGTGTGTGTGTGTGTGTGTGTGTGTGTGTGTACGAGGCAAAAACAACACACCTGTGTCACAGGACAAGGCTTTCCTGTTCCTCTGGGGTTTGACGGGAGCCTGCGGTCTCACACACTCCTCACCTGTGCACCATACATAATGAATTACCCAAGATTCATTGCAGGAAGATCTTCAGCCAGAAATGTGTGTCTCGAATCGTAGTCCAGTACAAGTGCATGCACATAGTATTTACTATTAAATGTACAATGTGACATTAAACATTCGTACTAAAGGCAGACCTTGAGTGTGTGAGCGTTCAGTCAGGCCTAAGCTAGGTTTTGTCGAGGCTGTCGGTGTAGCTGGGAGGATCCTCCGATCGCTGGCCGATTCGGTCGGTGAAAGGATATACGGAGAGGCCTTTGGCTAGGAGTCAGGAGAGAAATCAGTTGACTGAGCACTTCATAGGTTTATGGCACTTGTATTTAGTTCAATAAGCAGATGTAGGGTTTTTCTCAGAGGCCCAGCAGTTTGGTGTGTCCAGGTTCTGTGCTCTGAATAACATTATAACTGGTGAATAAAACTGATTATCACCATTACCACCATGGCACCTGTTAGTGGGTGGGATATATTAGGCATCGAGAGAACATTTTGACATGTCAAAAGCAGGAAAAAAATGGGCCAGACTGACAAATTGTGTCGGCTAGACGACTCGGTCAGAGTGTCTCCAAAACTGCAGGCCGTGTGCGGTATTCCCAGTATTTGTCAATAGTGGTCCTAGAAAGGGTGGCAACAGTAGCAACAAGGTCAAGTTGGGAGTAAACGATGACCCATGTGGTCCGATCCAATGCTGCTAATGCCTGACGGGTCAGAGCTGTTTGGCCAGCGACATTATCTTAGGCAGATGTTATTCCTGATCGGTGTGTACAACTGGGAGTTATTCCCTGTTATTCCCTGGCCAAGCAGTGTCAGTTTTGTTGGGATCTCTTCATCACAGAGAGCTAAACATTCGACATAATAAAGCCTATAGTCCGACGGTCTATACTGTAACTCTGTTCTGGACGAGATTCTGCTCTTTATTTGCGGTCGCGATTGCTCAAATTTCCGTCCGCGGGTTGCGATAATGCAATATTGAATCAGTAAAATCTGCCAAAGGTAAAGCCAGGAACTCCATGTCCCTGCTTCATTATACCCCCAAGTGCTCCCCCTTACAGCCTTGAATCACCCTGTCAAGTGGCATTTACAGTAATAGAACATCTTGTTCGAGTGTCCTGGCACAATGGGTTCCTGTGCTTAATGTGCCAACGTTGTGTTTAGACAGCAGAGAACCCCCTCCCCCACAGAAGGTGGACTCTTTTCTTGGACAAAGTGCTTGAGCTTTCAAACGGGCAATATCAATTTCGCATTAAGGGATTGGAACACAATATATCGTGAGTTCAAATTCAACCCACACCAACGCTGCCACTTGCAGGGCCCTGAGAAAGGCCCTTAGGCTCCATTTCTCTGGATAAGAGGAGTCTGCCAAATGTGCAAATGTCAAATTTGGAACTTTTGGTCCACGGTGTCTTCAATGGAAGATATATTCAGCTTCTATTAATTTAAAATAACACAGTGGGCTCAGTGTTCAAACAGGTTTTTGAAGTATTTCCATACACTTAAAGGACAATCTATTGAGGACCCCATGCAGCCCATTATGTGCTGTAATCACTCGCTAATCATCAAACCTGCGGACAAGATGCTTGCATACCTTAGCTGGGATCGGAGGATGATGTGCCTCTGTTACTCGCTCCACCCCTCCATCTTTATCCTTCCGGTCTATTCGAAAACTACTGGTCTCTCCGAGTTCATCCTCGGTACCTAAAAGGCAAAAAACAGACACTTTTTGCATGGTATTGATTGTACAATTTGTAAATTCAAGCAAACAGGACAGAAAGAATACTTCAAAAATGCACTACCTGAGCTCTCCTGTAGAGGTCTCTGTCTGAGTTTGGCTAAACTGGGCTTGCTGCTCTGCGGAGGAGGCTCGGGTTTGGACGGGCACAGAACGAGGCGCCCCACTGATGTCCCTCTAGTGCTTACCCCCTTGCATCTCTCGTCTGGTGGACACGGCTCGATATGGTGCTCCATTTGTGGATCTGAGGGTGGGCTTCTATCCATCGAGTGCTCCCAGGAGCCTGAATCAGAGTGTGTGTCTTCACAGTGAATTTGCTGGTCGTTGTCGGAGCAGATTTCCTTCTCGGCAATGGGCGACGGGATCCTGTGTGTGTGTCTGTCTATCTGCCGGTCCATCCACTGTCTCTCGGACTGCCTGTCCACCTGCCTCAAGTCGGTCCACTGGGTGTCTGTCTGTTGTTTTGGCTCTGCCCACTTCCTATCCGCCCCTTTTCGGGTGTCTAACCACTGCTTCTGCTGAGCCTCGGCCTGCCGGTCAATCTGCCTCAGAGTGTGTCTGTCTAACTCCCTCTCGGAATGCCTGTCTGCCCTCCAAAGGCTCTGTCTGTCTAACTCTCGGTCTATCTGTCTCAAGGCCTGTCTGTCTAGCTCTCTCTCTGCCTTCCACAACGTCTGCCGGTCAAGCTCCCTGTCGATTTGCCTCAACGTGTGTCTGTCAAAGTCTCTCTCACCGGACTTTTCGACCGGCCTCGACGTTGCTCGGTCGAGCTCCTTCTCACTCTTCCTCGTGGTCTGCCTGTCCGCTTCTCGCTCAGAGGTTTTGTCCGTCTGCCTCGAAGCCTGCCTTTCCAACTCTTTGTTTATGTGGCGCACAGTTTGCCCGTCTGTCTCACTCTCAGATTTACGGAGACTTTGCCACTCGAACTCTCGGTCCAGTTGCCTTTGCCTGTCTGTCTCCCAGCTTGCCTGCCTGTCTCCTGGCTTTAACGTCTGCCTTTCCATCTCTCTGTCCATCGGTCCTGAGGATGGCTCGTTGTCCGGCTCTGGCTCGGGTTTCTGGAACCATAAAGAATCGGTCATGGGGAATATTTTTATAATGGCATCAAGATTTTCCTCCGGAATGCTTTAATTACAGGGAAAATCACTTGGGGGTATTTCATTTTGAAGATATCATTTCAATTTTGTCGATTCCGGTTCCAAATGTTGAACCAACCATAGATGCTTAGTCAGTCATGTTGGTAGCGACGCCTTGCTTGCAGCATATTAGTTTATTACAGTAATTGCTTAACTAAAGGATTCAAAATAAACATTTTCCAACAACATATTAAAGATTCCAGAATTGGAATCGATTTTCGATTCCCGACCCCAATCATTTTGGGAGGTGACTCTGGAAAGGGATTAGGGGTACTTTTACATTTAAAGGCTTTGCTTAGGCGGCCAACAATGGCAGCTTGGTATGGCTGGGATTTAACTCATGACGTTTCAAATAGAATTTTAAACGTCATGGCATTTTGCAGATGACCTCAGCATACTCGGCTTTCGTTTACCTTTCTTTTCTGCATTTGTAAAAGAGGTGTTTGGTTTTACATTCACCTCCAGTTTCATGGCATTTGTACCTTTATACCTTTATACATTTTGTAACGTGCGAAATGGCAAAGAGCCACTGTAAAACACCGACAGCTAAGATATGTGCTAGCATTCTAACCATTTGGATTAGCACTTAGCACGACAGATGGTGAGAAAATGACACAGCGATTACTAAGTTCATTAACATTGCAGTTTTGTCATTTTAGATGACACTAGCTTTGCGTTTCTGAACTGGGCCGTACCATTTTGCTGGTGTAAAAGGGGTGTTTGGTGGTCCTGAAAGTGGATAGGGGCATTCCGTGGATAGAGCGTATCTCCATCATCCCCACTCTGGGCTCGTCCATTTTCTGCTCGTCTACGTTTCCATCCGTTTCAAAGGAGCAGCCACCTCTACCTGGTATCCTCGGGGGCTGGAGGAGAGTGTAGATGTTCTCAAGGGCATTCCTGGAAAAGGTCAGGGGGAAAAATATGGAAGGTCAGGCTGATGAAAGTAGAAATTTTTATCAACAGCCTTGTTTCATTGTTAGCCTCAATTCACCATTAATTTCTTGTTAATTTCAATGTTATTTGTGTAGTGTTTGGTTTGAAGTGTAAAATATGGGACGTGGCTTCTTTAAGAGTTGTGTTCTGGTTGCTTTTCCATATAAACTGGTGATACGGTGTTTAGGTTATACGGAAGCGCTTTATTGCGTTCAGTAAAAATGCGCTTTATTACGTAATACGGATTTGGGAATGCGATGTGCTTGCGTAAGGTTCCGTACGGTAATATACGCTAATATAGTGAGGAGATCGTACCTGTTGTGAATGCGCAGCTAGGGGGCGTAATTCGAGGGAAATTTAAGAAGCACGAGTGGATGCACTGAACGTTTCTTTTCTTAATTTTTGTTCGTGTTTGGTTCGTTCGCCAACACGATGCAGAGTGAAAGAGCAGATCGCTCACATAGTAATGTGTTAATCACGCTTTAACAGCATTATTGCCGTTAAAGTAAATTTGCATTAACGCATTAATCATATTATATCGTCCATTTTTTCACGGATTTGAAAGCAAATTAAAACTGACCCAGTGGGCGCCGTCGCGACCGTCCGACAATCCTCGCTACAGGCCACGCCCACTGAATCCGACTCCTGATTAGACAGCGTGGAATTGCGGTTCTTACGAAAACCAAAGATGGCCAGCATGTTGCGTCTCTTCTTCCGCCGGAGCGAGTGGGCCTTGTGAAGGGATGATAACTGACTGAGAGACAACAGACAGAAAAAAAGAGAAAATTGCACAATGAGGCGAAAGATCAAGATGTTTTCGCTTTATCCATCCCATCATCGAACGAGTTCCGACACCAGGGCCGGCTCCTGATTCATGTAGCTCACAAAGTCGGCTTGAATATTTCACAAGTTTCCCCGTCATCACTATTTATGACCCGGATATTTAGACCCGCTGCATTATTTAGCCGGCCGACGCGCTCGATCCGCCTCTCTGGATCCCTCGCTAACCCGCCGAAACCCCCATGATTCCATGCAGCTGTTGCCTGGCAACTAACATGAGTACTCCGAGATCCCGGGAAGTTGCTAGGCAACAGCGTGAGCCAGTGCTGGAGGGCACATTTAGAGCAGATTCATTAGAAATGTGTTTAACGGGAGAGGGGGGGGAAATGTAATTACAGTAAAAGCATGTATGGTATTCCTCTGGAGATTCATCCGTCTGGTTAGTAAAGTGTCCATGTGTGTGTGTGAGTGTGTGTGTGTGTGTGTGTGTGTGTGTGTGAGTGAGTGTGTGTGTGTATGTATGTGAGCAAAACCTACCTATCGGGTAGAACTCGTTTGCTGTAAAAATCAGGCAGTCCATCATCCAATGGAGTGACAGATCCATTTTCAGTACAGTGCTGAGACAGAAAGAGATATACGGGATGAGAAAGACGGATAGACGGATGGATAAACGAAAAGAAGTTGTACGTTTGTGATCGCTGGTCGGTTACTAAGACCGCACTTCTTTTTTCCGCACTTTTTCCGCACTTTTCCGCTCTCTATAAAAATGTGGTTCAGTGCTGAAAAAACAACAAAACAAACAAACAAACAACAACAATGAGAACTGGAATTCTAATGGTTTCCGAATTCAGAACCCGTTAGACACCATTAAACATAGCACACATTTTCAATTATGGATTTATGTGTAAAGCTGGGAAAAAACATGGTGAAAACTGGATTTGGATCCTTAATGGAGTGCTAATGGTTTCCAGTAGACCCCCAACGATTTGTCGATGAATTGTTTTTTTTAGTCCTTATTCATGCTTTCCATCAGACAAAACATGCCACTTATAGAAGGCAACAAATGACCAGTAGATCCCCACCATTAATACCATTAAGTTCCATTACAACCATTACAAGTTTTCCCCCAGTAAGCAGTATTCCGGATATTTTTTTTCCAAACAGAAGCAACAGAAATTCTCCTCGCATTCCCTTCATGTCCCTTTACACCTCTCCCACCTGTAGCCTACGGACATCTGTTATCACAAACCATAGCGCCAAGTCCTACGAAAAACCATTTGTGGGCCTTTTTATTCCCATTCTACAGTATATACAATAAATAAGAAATTCCAATCAGCATTAACGACGCGCATTTTATACATTATATTCTTTTGAAAGTTTGTTTATCGTGACTGGGTCGATCGGAGAGTCGGTGCCAAAACAACAACATGCTACTATGTGAAAAATGCGACGTGTACAGGAATAACTGCAGGGTGTTTTCTGGACTGCTACAGCATAATGAAGTCTAATGGAAGCTGAGCTCATGCTGGATTAAAGCCAGGTACCATTACAGGAAAGGTCAAAAACAAGATTCCAGGATTTAGCACATGAATTATTCAGTGCTTTATATAAACATACTCAAATCGTTTATTCTAAACATTTGGATGAGTTGAGATGATAAAAAAATACAACCTTTCTGTTTCCTGGTGTTCTTCCACGACCTAAATAAGTGTTTTGGATATCCATAAATCTGTATGTGTTTTGTATACAATATATTAAATTTTTATGTAAACTTAAAAGTGGGCGTGGCCTGTGTAAAGATGACTAATGCGATTCTCTATAATAATACACGAGGCTACGCATGTCTACGCCCGGTGGTTCTCAAATACTGGAAGCGCCTGTGACCCCGGGAATATATATTTTTTCTTTCTACTAGAATAAAGAATAATTAGCCATCCACTACAGTAGGTGGCAGTGGCGCTCTCATTGTCGGAGTATGCGCCGGGAGTATTACGACTGAAAATAAAGCGTAGGTAGCGCTTGAATTAATTGTGACTAGGGTGGGAAAGGTGAAAAGACCAGTGTTTACTGTGCCTTAAAATGTTGGTGATGACCTGCATGGAGCCAAATAAATGAAGGTGTCACTTAAAGACGTCACACCCTAATCACGCTGATAAACCGCTCGAGTTCTTTCAGCGAAAATGTACCAAATATTACCAATAAACATCCCATTTTGGGAATGCTACTTCAGTATGGGGGGAAGGGAAGGGGGGGGGGGAGTGTGACCAGGGCGTAACTTCTTCTTCCAGGGGGGGCCCAAGGGGTTTGGCTATGCTGCAAAAACAAATGAAACCAATCATCTTGTTTTGTTGAGTAATGGCTGTTTTGGGGGTCGTTTTATTTATATCTGTTTTCCTCACCTTCGATTTTTAGGAGCCTCGATTGCCTTGTTTATGCTTCTTAGGAGTATTTCAGATCCCAGTAGACCCCCTCAATAGTGTTTGGTGTATTTTATTTATATATATATATATATATATATATATATATATATATATATATATATATATATATATTCTACAGCTGGCCTGGCCAACCCGTGGCTCCCGAGCCTCATGCGGCTCTTTAACTAGTTTCATGCGGCTCTTTAGGAGCTTTCACATAACATGCGTCAATGGGAACCCATGTGTATGATGTGGCTCTTTGCAGTAACACAGAAAAAAAAAGTGGCTCTTAGCCTCCTACTAGTTGGCCACCCCTGTTCTACAGGGTCACCGAGGGCCATGTGTACTGGTACTGATTCATAGCTGAATAGTGTGAATATCTCTTCATTTTCCAGTATAACTGTACACTTTGCACAGGACTCTTCTCGAACTTGGGTAGGCTTCATTTTACAAGACCAATTTCTTAAATTTTTTTTTTTGCCGTACTAGAATAAAGTTTAATTGTGAATCCACTACAGTAGGTGGCAGTGGCGCTCTCATTGTCGGAGTATGCGCAGGGAGTATGGTAGCCCAGTGGTTACGGTGTTGGACTCTGGACCAGAAGATCATGGGTTCAAATCCCACCACCACAAAGATGCCACTAGTGGGCCCTTGAGCAAGGCCCTTAACCCTCAATTGCTCAGTTGTAAGTCGCTCTGGATAAGGGCGTCTGCTAAATGCCGCAAATGTAAATGTATTACGACTGAAAATAAAGCGTATGTAGGGCTTGGATTAATTGTGACTAAGGTGGGAAAAGTGAAAAGACCGGTGTGTTTACTGTGCCTGAAAATGGCTTTCATAACAGAACACTTGGTTAGCTATAAAGCACACGCTACCTTCGATAACATTCTAATCAGCTGTGTTAGTTCATCTTGTACCTCCGAAACAGCACTGTATCATCAACCAACCGACTCCACTAAACTCAAGGTATGTTGTAGTATCTGGCACTGCAGATCCTTTCATTCCTGGTGTGACTTTGGACATCACCCAGACATGTTTGTCCACCACCCAGCACTGACTCACGATTGGATTGATATTTGGGGAATTGTCATGTTCCTCAAACCAATGGGATGGATCAAGTGCAAGAGGCCACTGCTATAAATCTTTAATGCTCTCCTGAAGACATGCAAACCTGCTCGCTAACTATGTTTAGGTAGGTGGTACAGGTCAAAGAAACACCAACATGGATGCCAGGACCAAAGGTTTTCTAGCAAAGCACTGCCAAGATCATCACACTGCCTCCCCAGCTCGGCTTCTTCTCAGTACCGTATATCCTGGTGCCATCTGTTCCCCCTGGTAAGCGAAGCATATAACCCTGGCCTTTTATATAATGTAAAATGGAACCTGATTCATTATACCAGGCCATCTTCTTCCACGGTCCATTGCCCATTGTGAGTGCATTTGGTGGTGTACTGAGGCCGGGTTCACTCGGTGGCCACTTTGACCGCTATAAAGTGCCATGCTATGATGTAATGTGGTTCTGTCAGCTTTCTACCTCGACACTTCCAGCCATTTGAACTTCAGTACCTCTTTTGAAGAGCTGAAGATACAAACCCGCACTTTTGAAGATACAAACACAACTCCCCACAACTCCTGTTCCTTTGGCTCGGACCCAGTCATCTACAATTTGGCCCTTGTGAAAGGCACTCCTTACTCTTGCCTGCCAACACAGCAACTTCAAGAAGTGAAAATTCACTTGGTGCATAGTATATCCCACCCCTTTTTAAATAAAACTTATTGGTGTATTCTGGAGCGAGAGGCCAGCACAAGACTTTGGCTCCCCTTGGACCACTTTTGGTAGGTAATAACCAGTGCGTAACCACTGGGACCACTAGAAAACAAACCCCTGTAGCTTTGGATATTCTCTAACCCAAATGAGAGGGTAAAAGGTCTTGCTCAAGCGCCCACTCGTGGCAGGTTGGTGGTGCTGCAAAAACCTACTGCCAAGATCTATTGCTTTGGAACCTCTTGAAGACAGTTGGCTAGCCATCAAAATGTGGCCCTGGGAAAAACGGCTTACACCTTCCCATTTTTCTTGCTTCCAATAGATCAACTTCAAGATCTGAAAATTCACTTGATGAAGAATATATCCCACCCCTTGAAAGGTGCCTGTATCTGTCTTTTAAAAGCTGTTTGAATGTATACTATGGTGAGAACTCAGCAAAAGACTTAGGAACCCATCATCCCTGTTAGCAGTTCACCAGTCTCTGTTCCTTGGACCACTTCTGGTAGGCAATAACCACTGGCATACCACAAGCATCAAATATACCGCTTTGGCGATCCTCTAACCCAGATAATTTGGCTCAATTTGTCTTACCATTGTCCTCTAACATAGAGGGTTAAGGGTCTTGCTCAAGCGCCCACTAGTGGCAGGTTGGTGGTTCTGGGAAACCTATTGCCAAGAACCTATTGCTTTGGAAATTCTAGACACCAGTTGGCTACCCATCACAATTTGGCCCTTTCAAAAATTGCTGAGAATTTTTAATATTGGTGTATACTCAGGTGGACCAAAAGAACGTCCAATGTCAAGGTGTTATCCTTGAACCTGTTCCTACAAAGTCCAGGTAGGCCGCCTACACAAATTGGTCCTCCATAAGCAGATGTGACAAATTCCAGTACCTTATACTCAATATAGCGATTTCTTTATCTGTTTGATACTGAAGTCCATTCCACCGGGAGCAGGTTCAGGCAAGTCCACAATGCATATCTTGCAGAAATGTTGTTCATCGCTCTTACCAACCCGCTGCAGTTCATCGATTTTTTTGCTGAACGCACGTCGGAAAGAAAAGGAGTGGACCGCATCGTTACTATCATGACCGATGCTTAGCCTTGCATAAAATTCCCATTAAAAGAAAAAACAGACAGACGCTTGCTTGGGAAGAAAGAT
>JACRUU010000025.1:3471887-3479387 GCA_030449085.1 Kryptopterus vitreolus
CACAGCTGTTTCTGTAACCAACCAATTTGACATTTTGGTGTGTGTGTGTGTGTGTGTGTGTGTGTGTGTGTGTGTGTGTGTGTGTGTGTGTGTGTGTGTGTGTGTGTGTGTGTGTGTGTGTGTGTGTATGTGGCGCAAACAACAACAGGAGCAGCTGCGGCACTCAGGGTGTTGCTTTTTTACCCCCGCTGTCTCCTAGCAACAGGAAAGCGTGTGTATGTTTATCTATCTGTATGTTTCTATCTAGAGATATGTGTGTGTGTGTATGTATGTGTGTGTGTGTGTGTGTGTGTGTGTGTGTGTGTGTGTTTGTGTAAGTGTGCATGTGTGTACATTTGTGTGTGTGTTTGCATGCATGCATGCGTGTGATTTTGTGCTGTGTGTGTAAGTGTGCTTGTGTGTGCGGGTGTACATGTGTTTGTGTGTGCATGTGTTTGTGTAAGTGTGCGTGTATGCGCATGTGTGTGTTTGTGTGTTTGCGTGCATTTGTGTGTGTGTGATTGTTTGTGTGTGTGTGTGTGTGTGAGTGTGTGTGTGTGTGTGTATGTGAGAGTGGTGTGTGTGTGTGTGTGTGAGAGAGAGTGTTTCTGTGTGTGTGTGTGTGTGTGTGTGTGTGTGTGAGTGTGTGTGTGTGTGTATGTGAGAGTGGTTGGGTGTGTGTGTGTGTGTGAGAGAGAGAGTGTGTTTGTGTGTGTGTGTGTGTGTGTGTGTGTGTGTGTTGTGTGTGTGTGTGTGTGTGTGTGTGTGTGTGTGTGTTGTGTTTGTGTGTTGTTTGTAGGCATGTGTGTGATTGTGTGTGTGTGTGTGTGTGATTGTGTGTGTGTGTGTGTGTGTGTGTGTGTGTGTGTGTGTGTGTGTGTGTGTGTGTGTGTGTGTGTGTGTGTGTGTGTGTGTGAGTGTGTGTGTTTGTTTGTGAGTGTGTGTTGTACCTGCAGTTCTTTGTCTGCAGCTTTGGCCAGTTCCCCAGCCAGGGAATCTAACCTCTGTCTGACCGGTCCATCAACAGAGAGAACATGAGCCAACTCACACAGTGATGGGTAGAGCTGCGAGAGAGAGAGAGAGAGAGAGAGAGAGAGAGAGAGAGAGAGAGGGAGAGGGAGGGAGAGGGAGAGAGAGGGAGAGAGGAAGATGAAGAGAGAAAAGGAAAAAGAGAGAGAGAAGAATGGAGGGACACAAACACAAAATTTCATTACCTTTAACTTTAGTGTTGTCACTTTATTCATGTTCTGTTTTTGGCTCTCTCTCACACACACACACACACACACACACACATGACATACACACACACAAACACACACCATACACGACACACGCACACAGCATACACAACACACACACACATACAAACAACACACACACAGGCATACCATACCCACGCGCACACACACGAACACATATGAGACATACAACGCATACACATGGCACACACACACGATACACCTGCACACCACACACACACGCATATGAGACACACATATGAGACACACACATACACACGCACACCATACACAACACACACACACACTTACAGCACGTGAGTTGCGCGCCTCCTTCAGGACCTGTTTGGCCGCTTGAAGCTCCTCAGCATCTGAAACGCCTCGGAGAACACACACCTGCTGCTGCACTCGTACACACAAACGCTCCATGACCTGGGTGCGACATCACACACACACACACACACACACACACACACACACACACACACACACACAAACACACATATATATTAATCCCCGTTTATCTACATGACAATTACACTATTACATTAAAACACACATGCATTCAGTATAACAACACAAACACACACACACACACACACACACACACACACCTGCTCTGCAGTGCTGGTCACTAAGCCCTGGTGTAGGCGCAGTGCCTGTCTCTGGGAGAAACGCTGTGTTTGGTTGTTTCTCAGTAAAGCTCTCTGAATCTGAACAACAACAACAACAAAAACATTTCTGACTAAAAAAACTGAGAGACACAACACACACACACACACACACACACACACACACACACACACACACACACACACACACGCAAACCATACACAACAAACGCACACGACACAAGGACACACCATACACATGCACAACATACACAACACACACACATACATGATACACACACACACACACACACACACACAAACACACACACATATGAGGCATACAACACACACACGACACATGCACACACGACACACATGCACACCATACACAACACACAAATACATGATACACATACACACCACACACACACATACATGATACACACACACACACACACATATGAGGCATACAACACACACACAACACATGCACACACGACACACATGCACACCATACACAACACACACACACACATGATACACACACACCACACACACAACACACACACACACACACACACACACACACACACACACACACACACATGCCACACACACAACACACACATACACACACAACACACACACGACACACACGCACATCACACACAACACACACACACATACACACACACACACACATACACGATACACATGCACACCACACACACACAAACACACACATACGAGACACAACACACACACGACTCATGTGCACACGACACACACGCACACCATACACAACACACATACACGCATACACACAACACCACACACACACGCATACACGCGACAACACACATACACGCATACACACAACACCACACACACACGCATACACACGACAACACACATACACGCATACACACGACAACACACACACGCATACACACGACAACACACATACACGCATACACACAACAACACACACACGCATACACACGACAACACACATACGACACACACACACGCATACACACGACAACACACATACATGCATACACACGACAACACACATACATGCATACACACGACAACACACACACATGCATACACACGACACACACACATGCATACACACGACACACACATACATGCATACACACGACAACACACAGAGAAACGCTGTGTTTGGTTGTTTCAAAACGTTGAAAAAAAAACAAAACATTTCAGCCTAAAAAAAACTCGCTTCTTAATACACACTACTCTGGAAAAACAAGCAAACAAACAAACAAACAAACAAACAAAAATGGAATTAAACACCGGCTCAGGAACCACCTTGGTAAGCGCCTGCTCCGTCTTTTCCGGGGCACTTCGATAAGCTTGAGTGACATCACTGAGGGGGAGGGGCATGTACTGCAACGTGAAATTACTGAGGGGAGAAAGAAGAAAGGAAAAAAAACGGAGAGAATTGAGGAGAATAAAAGAGAAAAAAATCATATCAATGTTATTGGGACAATGTGTGTGTGTGTGTGTGTGTGTGTGTGTGTCATACTGTTCTAGAGCTCGCGCTACATCCATCAGCCCTGCAGCGGTGGTGTTGTTGCGGTCCCATGTCACACTCCTTTCAACCAAAAACAGAAGAACAAAAACACCCAGTCACATTTCCATCGTTTCCTTTTTACTCTCCTCCGTCTCGTCTCGACCTCATCCCCCTCTTTTCTCTTTCCCGTCTCTCACCGTAGCGTGGTGTTGATCTGCAGGGCTTTGCTGAGCATTTTGGCGCCGATGTCCTCCAGGCCGTTTCCGCTCAGGTCCACTTTCCTGAGGCAGGCGTTGCTGCCCAGAGCGTTCACCAGCACCGTCCCACGCGAACGCAAGCGCGAGTCCACCAGCGAGAGAGACTGCAGGACCTGTCGCGGCGAGACGCCAAACAAGAAGTTATACGATACTGTAATGTCTCAACAGTGGTGCGTTTACGCCTTTACGCTCGTATCCACTAACAACCGAGCAATTGAGGGTTAAGGGCCGTGCTCAAGGGCCCAGGCTTGGAGGTGGGATTTGAACCTGCGATCTACAGGTCCAGAGCACCTTTTTTTTCCTCCCTCACCACTAAATCCTCAGCAATTACTGACCCGAAGTGTTTCTGGCCAAGCAGATGTTCTGTCCAGATGTTCATCATTTATCAAAGCGCGTGTAAACCAAGTCCTGATTCTTTGTGCGCAAGAAAATTGGCCAATTTCTCCAGCTGCCAGGCTCATTTGCATACAACCACGCCCCCAAATCACCATATATGGTAAACAACCTCTCTTTGGAAAAGGGAGGATGACATGGAGCCTGGTAGAGGAGTGATGAAGATGAAGAAAGGGGAATGAAATAAAGAATGTTTAGAAAAATGGAGGAAGAAAAAGAAAGAAAGAAAAAAGAAAGAAAGAAAGAAAGAAAGAAAGAAAGAAAAGTGAAAAGATAAAGAGGAAGAAGAAGGAAATGAAGGTGAATGATTTAAAGCAGAGGTCGAACGTGTGTGTGTGTGTGTGTGTGTGTGTGTGTGTGTGTGTGTGTGCTGAATTTCAGTGATGAATACTCACACACTCTTCCTCCTGTATAAGCTGCACCAGTTTGTGCAGAATTTCATCCAACACTCTGTGGAGAGAAACAACCAGACTGATGAGAGACACAAAAAGAAAAGATTAAAGGAATAAGAAAAAAGAAGAGTAGACAAATAAAAGAGTAAGAGGGGGAATATAGGGGGAAAAATGCAGAAACAGAGAAGACAAAGAAGGACAAATGAAAAAAGATGAGGGTAATAAAATAAAAGGGTAAAAATAAAAAAATAAAAAATAATAAGTAGAGAAGGAGAGAAGGAGAGCAGAGAAGGATAGAAGGAGAGAAGGATAGACAGATAGAAGGAGAGAATGAGAGAAGGATAGACAGATAGAAGGAGAGAATGAGAGAATATGAGGAGAGAAGGATAGAAGGAGAGAAGGAGAGAAGAATAAAAGGAGAGAAGGAGAGGAGAAAAGGAGAGAAGAATAAAAGGAGAGAAGGAGAGGAGAAAAGGAGAGAAGAATAAAAGGAGAGAAGGAGAGGAGAGAAGGAGAGAAGAATAAAAGGAGAGAAGGAGAGAAGGAAAGAAGAAGAAGGAGAGAAGGAAAGAAGGAAAAGGAGAGAAGGAGAGAAGGTATTATAACACCAGACCTGCTCTTGATGTTAAAGTTTTTGCCCAGATGAAGGTGTCTGAGAGAAGGATGTCTGGAAAGTCCAGTAAACACAGTCAACAGGTCCGCATCAAAGCCTAGTGTTACACACACACACACACACACACACACACACACACACACACACACACACAAACACACACACAGACACAAACATACACACACATACACACACACATACACAAACACACACACACATAAACACAGTTAGGAGGATTGTGGGATACCTGAACATCTGGAGAGTTAAGAGAAGAGACAAATCCGAATAACAACAAGATGGAAACAATAAAGAAGAAGAAGAAGGAAGAAAAGAAAAATGAAGATGAGGAAGAAAAGAAAAAGGACGGCAGAGAACACAAGACGTAGAAAAAGAAGAATGTCGAGAGGAGGAAGGACGAGAAAAAGAAGAACGGCATAAGAATAGATAAGATCAAGTAGAAGACCAGGAAGAAGAAAAAGAAGAAGAAGGGAATGGGGGGAAGAAGTAAAAATACATGGAGTAAGGAAATAAAGTAAATAAATTGAAAATAAATAAATAAATAAATGGAGTATATAGAAAACAAATGGAATAAGGTAGTAAGGAGAAGAAAAAAATGATGTTACACACACACACACACACACACACACAGAGAGGATTATGGGATACCTGGAAAAAAAGAGATGAAATAAAGGAAAAAAACGAACAACAAAGATGGATACAATGATGAAAGAAGAAGAAAAAAAGAAGATAAACAAGAAGCAGATAAAGAAGAATGTCAAGAAAAAGAAGAACAACATAAGAAAAGAAAAGATCAGGTATAAAAAAGGAAAAAGAAGAAGAAGAAGGGAATAGGGTGGGAAAAGAAGAGAAAGAAGCTGAGAATGAGGGATTGAGAAACATGAGAAGGGAACAAGGCGAAGAAATGGACAGATGGATGGATGGATGGATGAAGGGAAAAATGGAGGGAATAAGAAAAAAAGCATAAAAAAGGGTAAAAGAAGAAGAAAATGATGTTACACACACACACACACACACACACACACACATACACAGGAGGATTGTGGGAGAAGTGAATAGGGGGATGAAGGTCAGGGGGAAAGGAGGGGTTTAATGGCGTCTGGTGAGCTCACCGTTGTCGGAGACGTCCAGCGTGGCGATAGACGTGACGCGCGGGAACAACTCCTGCAGGACCGACGCTCCGGCCGAGCGCAGCTACACGGAGACACCGGAATAACTTCCTTTTAATATCACACAATTTACACTTCTCCTTTATTTCTCCTCTTTATCTTTTCTATCCCCCTTTTAAACATCTTTCTACTTTATAATGGAGTGTTATACAGGACATATAATATACATATACATATAATCATATATTTAATACATAATGTGTATATATAATATACATATAATCATATACATAATACATAATGTGTATATACTATACATATAATAATATACATAATACATAATGTGTATATAATATACATATAATAATATACATAATACATAATGTGTATATAATATACATATAATAATATACATAATACATAATGTGTATATAATATACATATAATAATATACATAATACATAATGTGTATATAATATACATATAATAATATACACAATACATAATGTGTATATATAATATACATATAATAATATACATAATACATAATGTGTATATAATATACATATAATAATATACATAATACATAATGTGTATATATAATATACATATAATAATATACATAATACATAATGTGTATATATAATATACATATAATAATATACATAATACATAATGTGTATATATATAATATACATATAATAATATACATAATACATAATGTGTATATACTATACATATAATAATATACACAATACATAATGTGTATATATAATATACATAATGTGTATATATAATATAATAATATACATAATACATAATGTGTATATAATATACATATAATAATATACATAATACATAATGTGTATATAATATAAAATACATATAATCTGTATTCAGCCGTAAGAGTTTTTAGAAAGAAAGGGGAAAAAAGAGAGAAAAAAGAGGAGGGGGGAGGAAGAAGGAATGGAAAAGATGTAGGAAAAAAACAAACAGACAAAAGAGAAGAGGGAGAAAGAAGAAAAGGGGGAAAAGAAAATGATGAAGAATAAATGAAACATAAAAAAGATCAAATAAGAAGGGAATAAAGGAAAAGGAAGGAAAGAAAAAGACGAGAAACAAGAGCCAAAGAAGGAAAAAAGAAGAGGTTAATAAGAAGAAAATAAAATAAAAAATAAAAAAGGAAACAAAAGCAGGGAGTAAAGGGGAAAAAAGAAAAGAGAAATAAGCAGGATGGGATGAGTAAGAATTAAATAGTAAAAAAAAAGAAGGGGAAAATAGTCATAATAATATGAATACTGTATTATTAGTAATATGTATTATTATTATTATTATTATTATTTT
>JACRUU010000025.1:3486887-3489387 GCA_030449085.1 Kryptopterus vitreolus
GTCGGAAGGCAAGCTGCGTTAGTTCGCAAACGTCTAAACAATCGATCTGGAACGTTTCAACCATTCGGGGATTTGAGTAAATGTTTCTCTCAAAAGTCAAGAGTGCAATATGAGTAAACAGCAGATGTGCTTATTTGTGAAGCAAGTGGTTTTCGAATCCTTTCGAATTTTCTGTACCACTGATTTATACGCGGGGGTACGGTGGCTTACTGGTTAGCATGTTCGCCTCACACCGCCAGGGCCTGGGTTCGATTCCCGTCTCGGCCATGTGTGTGTGGAGTTTGTGCATGTTCTCCCCGTGCCTCAAGGAGGTTTTTCTCCGGGTTCTCCGGTTTCCTCCCCCGGTCCAAAAACATGCACGGTAGGTTGATTGGCACCTTGGAAAATTGTCCCTAGTGTATGAGTGTGTGTGTGAATGTGAGTGTGTGTGTGTGTGTGTGTGTGTGTGTGTGTGTGCCCTGCGATGGGTTGGCATTCCATCCAGGGTGTATCCTGCCTTAATGCCCATAGACACTTGAGATAGACACAGACTCCCCGTGACCCGAGGGAAGATCGGATAAAGCGGTAGAAGATGAATGAATGAATGAATGATTTATACGCCTTTCATACGTACATGGACTAGTATTGGGACCGCTGACGTTTCCAGCTATATGAATTTCTTCCACATAACGTTGCCACAATGTTAGAGGACGTCTTTGTAAGCGGTAGCACGAAGAATTTTCCCTTCATCTGAACCAAAAAAATAAATAAATGTTTTCTTTTTTTTAATTTTATCTATATACTGTATTTAGGCCACGCCCACTCCTGGATCGAACACAAGCCCAGATATACAGATACTATAGACTCTCCCCATCCTACGAATGAACACTTTACAAACTTTTCGCCGACATGAACAAACCATCTGTATATCTGTCTGTCTGTCTGTCTGTCTGTCCGTTCATCCATCCATCCATCCACTCACAATAGAACATAAGAAACACATCAAATGTTTAACCAGAAGAAATATACCATTTCATATTCTATCTATCTATCTATCTATCTCTGTCAATCTTTCCATCCATCCATCCATCCATCTATCTATCTATTTATTTACTCCCTCAATCTGTCAATTTCTTTTCATCCATCCATCTGAATTTTCTGCACCTCTTAAAAACTGATTTATACATTCATATGTAAATGGACTGGTATTGGGACCGCTGACATTTCCAGCTATATGAAGTTCTTCCAACATAACGTTACCACAAAGTTAGAGGATGTTTTTGTAAGCGGTAGCACGAAAATATTTCCCTTCATCTGAACCAAAAAAAAAAGATTTATGTATACACTGAATTTAGGCCACGCCCACTCCTGGATCAAACATAAGCCCAGATATGCAGATAGTATACAGATAGTACAGACGCTCCCATCCTACGAACAAGCACTGTACGAACTTTTTGCCAACACAAACAAACCTGTCCACGAAGTAAAATTTGTTCAGATTCGGAGAAAAGGCGCTACTAGCTAGTCACGTAGATTAACGAACATTACATGTATTAACGCCGACATTCCGTACATTACTGTATGATTTTAAACTGTTTATTCATTTTAAATGTGTTATTGTTTTTAGAGCTTTTTTAAGTGCAGCAATCGGGAATGCAACAAACGTTATAGTTTATATCTTACAAAACATAGTTAGGAGACACTATTGCGTAGTCTATAGCGAACGCAATGAACAACTTACGAACAAATTCAGACTACGGACGAACTCTTGGACCGTAACTCATTCGTAGCGTGGGGAGCGCCCGGAGAGCACCCGGGGAGTGCCCGGAGAGCGCCCGGAGAGCGCCCAGAGAGCGCCCAGAGAGCGCCCGGAGAGCGCACGGAGAGCGCCCGGAGAGCGCCCAGAGAGCGCCCGGAGAGTGCCCGGAGAGTGCCCGGAGAGCACCCGGGGAGCGCTACGAGGACAGATTTACGCACCTTTGGACGAGAGCGAGGTTTTGGACAGGTTGAGGAGGCGGAGTCCTTTGCTGAGGCGACACACCTGCTGGATCAGGTTACACACGCCTGGGACAGTAATGCGGATAAACAGAATTATGGAAAGTTTGATGTAAGTGTACATATAAATATGTCATTGTATTTCTTAAAGGACAGTTCAGTACTTATAATAACAATAATAATCCTAATCAAAATAATCATCATAATATATAATAACAATAATAATAATACAAAGCAAAAAAATGATAAAAACAATAAAAAATCAACAACCCTTAAACTGGAATGAAAGGGATCTTTTTTTAAAGGGATCTTTTTTTTAAAGATGTTAATAACATGTCATACAATCAGTATACACACACACACACACACACACACACACACACACACACACATATATATATATATATATATATATATATATATATATATTGAAAAAAACAGTGGAAGATTGTAGCTAGAATCCCATTAAATGCACGACACAGAAAACAAGTGCTATGTGTGCTTGTGTGTGTGGTGTGTGTGTGTG
>JACRUU010000025.1:3494387-3496887 GCA_030449085.1 Kryptopterus vitreolus
GAACATGCACAAACTCCACACACACATGGCCGAGACAGGAATCGACCTTGACAGTGTGAGGCGAACGTGCTAACCACTAAACCACCGTGCCCCTTTTTATCATTATAATAAATTATAATAAACAAATGAGCTTATCAAACCGAAAGTATTTATTACAAAAAAAGGGAAGTTTTGGTGTCTCTCTCAGCATTTAATTTGTTTTCCTCAAAGAGTGTGTGTGTGTGTGTGTGTGTGTATTTGTTTAGTACGCATTTGCTTCATCCAATTATGCATGCATGAGTCAATTTCCCAACAGCACAGTTAATACGACACTTGTGGAGATAAAGTAACACTGATTATGGTTATTATAGTGAATAATTGTATAGAACACGAATAACACTTTGTGACTCACTTGCATCTCCGGGTGTGTGTTCATGGCTCGGATTTCCAGGAAGTTGAACGTCGTCTCCACCTGAAAAGGGTTCGGACATTTCTTTATTACTGTCGTAGGAACCTGTATATAGAAAATCCAGTGGGATTTGTGTGTCAAATGAAGCAAAAAAAACAAAAACAAAACTCACCTTTGTTGGGATTTTGGACGCCATCAGGTACAGCCTCCATGTGGTGACCACCTGGGGTGAGAGCAAAAGACATAATAGAGCTTCGTTGCAGGTATATAGTATTAATATTAATGCTGACGTCAGACGTCGAGGGCAAAAAAAGTCCTATTATCCGTCGAATTCCAAGATAGCGTTCGGCCCCAAACTCGAGCTGTCCGATACACCTGTCGCCGGCGCGGAATACACGGCGCCGAGCGACCGATCCAGAAGCTGCTAATTGGAATTCGATGGCGAGCCGCGAGTAAATGATTCCCCCGAGCCGTGCTGGGACACGAGGAGGATGTTGGTCGGCGTCAAGCGGTGACAATCTGACATGCTTGTGTGGGGGGAAAAGTAATAAAATAAATAAGGGGAATGAAAACGAAGATTTGATTTTGTGGTGGAAAAAAAAAAGGAAGATAGATAGATAGAAAGAGATTAATTGACAGACAGACAGACAGACAGACAGACAGACAGACAGACAGACAGACAGACAGACAGATAGAGACAGACAGACAGACAGACAGACAGACAGACAGACAGACAGACAGACAGACAGACAGACAGACAGACAGACAGATAGATAGATAGATAGATAGATAGATAGATAGATAGATAGATAGATAGACAGACAGACAGACAGACAGACAGACATATAGATAGATAGATAGATAGATAGATAGATAGATAGATAGATAGATAGATAGATAGATAGAATAAACAGATTAATTGGTGGATGGATGGATTGATGGACAGATACAGATTAATAGATAGATTAATAGCAGTGTGTGATGTGACGGCTGAAATCTGATTGGACAGTAACTAACGATGAGTCGTTCATGAACAATGTTTTTTTTCAAACGATTCTTCAACACGACTCAGTAGAAGGAGTCGTCTCAACGAGTGATTCGTTGATCTTCTAGAGGAGCAAAGAGTCACCAAATGGCTGGAATCTGTGAAGCGAACAGAACTGAGTCGTTCACCATTCGACTCAGAGTCGTTTTTTTTACCTGACTCCCTATGCACTGCATCGTGCTCATCTCATATTCATTCATTTATTCTGATATTCATTTGTGCTCATCTCATATTCGTCATGTGACTCCCATATGTGCTGATTAAAGGAACCAAATGACAAAAAGATTCGTTGAACAAGATTCAAAGAGCCAAGTTACTAAAAGGATCCGATCTTAACATAGAAGCTCAACAGCGCCACCATTGGAAAAGGTACAAAATGCAGAGAATGGACAATTGCGAATATATATTAATGTATAAAAATAAATAAATAAATAAATAAATAATCAATTGAATTGTGATTTTAAGAGAGAACCTTTCACCACGCAAACGATACCTCTATTAAGGAAATTAAATCACAACCCTTGCATCGGTGCTGTATTACTCGTAACGTAAGCCTTGAGGCTCCAGTTCCAAGCATCCCTTCAGGAAGATTCCTTATGGCAGCCGTTATCCAACATCCAGACGCGAAGCGCTAGCACACATTAGCACTAATTCGATTGATTAGAAAGGCAGGCGCTATAATCCATAACTTTATTTAATGATCCCTGGCGTCTCTCTCTCTCTCTCTCTCTCTCTCGCTCTCTCTCTCTGATACGGCTTTCTGCACAGCACTGCTATTCTGAAACGAGGCATAATTACAGCTTCAGAGCCGTCCGGCTGTGTTTGATTTGAGGTATCAGCGAATATTATATCATTGGGGGAAAAAAAACAGACATCAGGATTAGCGATTTGTTCAGGATGGATTGTTTGTTTCGACTAATGAATCCGATATGAATCATTTCAGATGAGTCACTGGAGTTCATCTGCTGACTCTGACTCGTCCGAACGCTCGTGCCGTCCCAACTCCCACTAATCATCAGGGAGGGATATTGGCACCCTTTGATACATAGAAGGAGGGGAAAAAAAAC
>JACRUU010000025.1:3506887-3549387 GCA_030449085.1 Kryptopterus vitreolus
TACTATTGGCCACTCCAGAATGTATTTTGACGGCCCCTGAAATACTATTGCCCACCCCATTATTCTGAGCACCCCTGAAATACTATTGGGCACCCCTGTGTTTATTTGGAACCACCCCTGAAACATCAGTGGCCTAATTCTGGGAGCCCCCCCCCCCAACGAAATGCAATTGGCCATCCCCAAAATACTATTGGCCACTCCAGAACGTATGTTAAAATGGCCACATCTAAATCTTAATAATATTCCGTTTCAGAAAAACACTTTTCTTGCTACATATGCAAGTATTTTGGAGGTGGTGGCTTAGTGGTAAGGTGTTGGCCTCTGGACCAGAAGATCGCAGGTTCAAACCCCACAACCACCAAGCTACCACTTGTGGGCCCTTGAGCAAGGTCCTTAACCCTCAATTGCTCAGTTGTAAGTCGCTCTGGATAAGGGCGTCTGCCAAATGCCATCAAAATAAATGCCTAATAAAATGTATTTTAATGTAAATGTAAATGATATATAAATCACCTGTAAATTACCAGGTCTCTATACTGTAACTTCGCAAGTCAACTCGGTGTATAGAGCTGAAATGTCAAGCAAAATTTAACCGTCGTATTATTTATTTCTATCAAAATTGTCGCATTTTGTCAACATATGACCGGATATCATTCTAATATATCCCCTATTTAACACTCTGTTTGCATAAGTAAGTACACCCCTTCGCTAACGCTTGCTCATTCCTCCCTGTTTAATTGTAATACGGCACTCTTTAATTTTTTATTTATTTATTTATTTATTTTGCAACATTTTTGAATCTACTTTACTAGGCAAAAAAACGAGCTGTCAAAATGCCAAATGTCGTCCTTTACACAATTTCACAGATTTGGGCCAGGATTTAGACCTGGATTCTGCCTGGCTCATTTCAGGTCTGTAAACACCATTGTTACAATCCAGATTGCACTTGTGGTTTGCATTATTTATTTCTTTTTGTGCTAGAAGGTGAATTTTCGCTTTATGTTTTTTTGATGTCCGTTTTTGCTACAGCTAGGTAGAGGTCACAGACATCATCAAAAACTACACGTAGTACAGGATCACTGAATAAAAAGACTTGTCCGCCATCTACTGATGGGTTTGATGGTATTACATTTAATGGTGAAGCGTACAGATGGATCCACAGGCTGAGGAACAGGACACCACTCACATGCAGTTTTCACACACAGACTGCTGCTGTGTAACTGGTGAAGAATATTCTCGTGTGTGTGTGTGTGGTAGGTTTTTTTTTTTTTTTATTAGAGTTTTATATATTTTTATTTGTCACATATACATTCTTTCTTTCTGGTGTCCTGAGAACAGGGTCAGATCCATGCGCCAGGTCCAGCGCCCCCTGGAGCACATAGTACGTGGTGCCTTGCTACACTATTACCAGGATACCAGGGCTCGAACCCCGACCTTCTGATGAGTAGCCCAGAGTCTTAAACCACTGAACCACCCCCACAATAGCTTTACTCATCTAGTAAAAAAGCCACAGGGCTACTGATAGGAAGGTCGGAGGTTCGAGCCCTATTATCTCCAACCCTTGGGTCCTTGAGCAAGGCCCTTAACCCGCGGTGTTCCAGGGGTGCCGTATCATGCCGGACCCTGCGTTCTGACTCCAGCTTCCAAAAAAAACAAGCTGGTATATGCGAAGAAACAATTTCAGTGTGTTGTAAAGTATATGTGACAAATAAACGTTCTTCTTCTTGAAGAGTACAAAAAATGAACCTCATTTAATATTCACCTACAATTTAGTACTCTATTGACTACTTCAGACCTCATTTTGACCACCCTGAAGACCATTTACCCCCCCCCCCCCCCCCCCCCCCCCCCCCCCTTCCCGACTTATTTTGGCCACCCCTGGAAAACTAACTGCCTCTCCAGGACTCATTTTGGTCACCCCTGAAGACTATTTGCCCCCCAGGCCACCCTGGGATTATGATTGATCCTCCTAAAGAGCATTATTTAGCAGACTTGCTGTCAAATCACAAAGCAATGTGTGGTTGTTAATGCAGCGAAGCTTTAAAAGAAAAAAAACCTTGATCGACAGAAGACATTTCATTCATTCATTCATCTTCTACCTCTTTATCCGATCTTCCCTCGGGTCACGGGGAGTCTGTGGCTATCTCAGGAGTCTATGGGCATTAAGGCAGGATACACCCTGGATGGAATGCCAACCCATCACAGGGCACACACACACATTCATACACTAGGGACAATTTTCCAAGGTGCCAATCAACCTACCGTGCATGTTTTTGGACCGGGAGGAAACCGGAGAACCCGGAGAAAAACCCCCTGAGGCACGGGGAGAACATGCACAAACTCCACACACACATGGCCGAGACGGGAATCGAACCCGGATCCTGGTGATGTGAGGCGAACGTGCTAACCACTACGCCACCGTGCCCCTCGAGAGAAGACAGAAGATGCAAAACAATTATTTATTGTATTTATATTTACTGCAACATCTCTTTATTAACTATTTATGTCTATTGCATATCCTGCTTTATTCGCATTGCCTGAAACACAAACATTCAAATACCATAAAAGTATAGATTTTTCCAAAATTTTGACAGACACTGTGATTCATTTGGTGCCTGCCAGTCTGACATCTTTACAAATATCATTTTAATCATTTATATCCAGCAAAAGGTCTTATACAATGTGACGTACCAATGTGTTTTGCATTTCCCAAGCAAAAAAATAACAAACAAAAACAACAAAAAAATCTGAGCACGTTTACAAGGGACTCATTTAATGAAATGACTATCAATGGCGCCAATAAAAAGCGAAAAACGAAGATATTCTTATGCAAATAAGTTTTGTAAACGTATAAAAATCATTTTCTTGCAATTGATCTAATACAAAAAAATACCCCCCCCTTCTGTTTACTTTATTGACTTTTAAGGATAAATTATTCTAAATAATTTTGCTTATTTATATATATATTATTGCTATTTTAAAATATTTAAAATTGCATTTAAAATAGCTATATTTTTAAAATATTTAAAATAGAGATTTTCCACCCTTCCTCACATAGACACGCCTTCTACGATTCTCATTGGCAGAAGCTAGAAAAATGACTGACAGCTTTTTCACCCAATCACATTTAAGAATTTCAAACCGGAAGCTAAGATTTTCTCAGCGGGTGTCATGCTTTTATTTTCGAACCCGTTATTTATACTAATAAGACATCTATAGGATTTAAATATATTTATATTTAGTGTATAAATATATATTAAGTAATATTAAATGTATATATATATATATATAGAACGCCACTACTATTTAATCCTGTTGCAGCTCATAAACAATGACGGTTGCTAGGAAACGCCTTATCCCAAACAGTGGCATATAAACATGAGCCTGTTTTGGATTTGACAGACGTGTGCCTGGACCAATCATAGAGCAGGTTTAGGAGTGTTCGACTAATGAAATATCGGCGTTTTTCGAGAGGCGTCGTTGCAGACCGCTATAAGTGTGAAAAGCTTTGATGCAGGGGGAGTTTGTCCACGTTACAAGAGGTAATATCATGTAATAAATCATTCTTATGTGCATTGTGACATTTGGCAGCGTTATTAGTAATACTTGGCGCATGCGAATGGATGTGTATTAGTGAGTCGGAAGATGGTGTAAATGTGTGTGTGTGTGTGTGTGTGTGTGTGTGTGTGTGTGTGTGTGTGTGTGTGTGTGTGTGAGTGTGATCTCAGATGGGATGTACCTCTTAATAATATACAGTAGCAAACTCAGACAGAACGTGGCGAAAAGTTGTAGCAAATATAATGAATCAATTAACATGTTTGCGTGTTTCACCACCAAATAAAATAAATTGTGACATTATGAGGCTCCTGCATGCATGTGTGTGTGTGTGTGTGTGTGTGTGTGTGTGTGTGTGTGTGTGTGTGTGTGTGTGTGTGTGTGTGTGTGTGTGTGTGTGTGTGTGTGTATAAGTAGCGTTAATAATTTACCCAAGATCGCTCACAGAATGTAGAATTCCCATTGTGTCTCTCAGGGGTGCCAAAACTTATTCTCAATAAATTAGCCTGTCTATTTTCTCCAGCCATCTCCCTATATATCCTTTATCTGCTTGTCTATCCATCTATCCATCCATCGATCCATTTATCTATAGGATTCCCATTGTGTCTCTCAGGGGTGCCAAAACTTATTTTGCATAAATTGGTCTGTCTATTTTCTCTATTCATCTCTCTATATATCCATTGTCTGTCTGTCTGTCCATCTTACTGTCTCTATTTGTCTGCTTCTTTTATTATGTCTCTTTTTGTCTTTTCTTCTTTTTCTTTATCTGTCTGTCTATCTGTTTTTACTGTCTCTATGTGTCTGCTTCTTTTACTGTTTTTCATCTATCTATCTATCTTTTTAATCTATCTTTACATATACATATCTCTCTATACATATTTGCTCTGACTTTTACATTTCCACCTCTTCATGTATGTCTGTGTGTGTGTGTGTGTGTGTGTGTGTGTGTGTGTGTGTGTGTGTGTGTGTGTGTGTGTGTGTGTGTGTGTGTGTTTCTAAATCTAAATCAGTTGTCTGGTGTAGAATTGCATCACTACACTCCTTCACACTGAAAATACCGAAAGTAATTGTACAAATAAACGTCTCTAAAGACGTCTTTCAAAGTATTTTTTTCCCCCCTCATCAATGATCATATTTCGGTTCCACCTGCATCGTCACGCCGACCACAGCATGACACATCGAGCCAGACATGGATAGGTACGAGAAGGTGAAGAAGATCGGGGAGGGCTCTTTCGGGAAAGCCATTCTGGTGAAGTCCAGGGAGGATGGGCACCAGTACGTCATCAAGGAGATCGGCATCTCCAGGGTGAGTCGCTAATGACGGTTTCATCTTGGATTTTTGGGTGTGTATATGCCCACCCATTCAAACACACACACACAAACACACACTGATTGCTTACCTTCACTTTTTACAGATGTCCAATAAAGAGAGACAGGAGTCTCGTAAAGAAGTGGCCGTGCTGGCGAACATGAGTCACCCCAATATTGTACAGTACAAGGAGTCATTTGAAGGTAAAACTCGTTTACTTATAGCCTGCAACATGTCACTATATGATTCATATTATGCTACGAGACTCATCAGGAGTACCACACATCTCTGAGGTAAAGATTCTAGGGGACGCTCGATCCCGTAATTTTGGCTTTTGTATGATACTAGAAGGTAATACCTTGTTATCGGTACTAAATAGAAACCATAAGTGTGACAATGAACCAGTCTTAAATGTTTTTTTTTTTTAAATAACGATAAAAATAGATTCATATTTTATTATCATTGTATCAAACTACAACAAAAAAAACCTACTGGAAACAGGTCACATTTTGGTATTGAAAAAATAACGTAACGAGTAAATGCGTGCAAATCTTCACAGCGATTTGGGAACACTGCCGCCTACAGGTGAATCATGGAACAACAGCATATTCAATACTTAGCTTTGATGGTAAATATGCTAGTGCTACACAGCTCTGAGGTAAAAAAAAATGCTAGTGCTACACAGCTCTGAGATAAAAACGCTAGTGCTACACAGCTCTGATGTAAAAAAAAAATGCTAGTGCTACACAGCTCTGAGGTAAAAAAAAAAAGTGCTAGTGTTAACACAGCTCTGAGGTAAAAAAAAAAAAAGTGAGGTAAAAAAAAAAAAAGTGCTAGTGCTACACATCTCTGAGGTAAAAAAAGTGCTAGTGCTACACAGCTCTGAGGTAAAAATGCTAGTTCTACACAGCTCTGAGGTAAAAACACTTTCACTACACAGCTCTGAGGTAAAAACGCCAGTGCTACACAGCTCTGAGGTAAAAAAAAACAAACAAACAAAAACGCCTGTGCTACACAGCTCTGAGGTAAAAAAAACAAACAAACAAAAACGCCAGTGCTACACAGCTCTGAGGTAAAAAAAAAAACAAACAAACAAAAACGCCAGTGCTACACAGCTCTGAGGTAAAAAAAACAAACAAACAAACAAAAACGTCAGTGCTACACAGCTCTGAGGTAAAAAAAAAACAAACAAAAACACCAGTGCTACACAGCTCTGAGGTAAAAAAAAAAAAAAAACAAACAAACAAAAACGCCAGTGCTACACAGCTCTGAGGTAAAAAAAAAAAACAAACAAACAAACAAAAACGCCAGTGCTACACAGCTCTGAGGTAAAAAAAAAAAAAAGTGCTAGTGCTACACAGCTCTGAGGTAAAAAAAAAAAAAGTGCTAGTGCTACACAGCTCTGAGGTAAAAATGCTGAGGTGTAAAAAATGCAGTGCTACACAGCTCTGAGGGTAAAAAAAAAATGCTAGTGCTACACAGCTCTGAGGTAAAAAAAACGCTAGTGCTACACAGCTCTGAGGTAAAAAAAAATTCTAGTGCTACACAGCTCTGAGGTAAAAAAAACACTTTCACTACACAGCTCTGAGGTAAAAAAAATGCTAGTGCTACACAGCTCTGAGGTAAAAACGCTGCTACACAGCTCTGAGGTAAAAAACTTTCACTAAACAGCTCTGACAGGTAAAAACGTCAGTGCTACACAGCTCTGAGGTAAAAAACGCCAGGCTAAACTGAGGTAAAAAAACAAAAAAAAAAACAAAAACGCCAGTGCTACACAGCTCTGAGGTAAAAAAAAAAAAACAAACAAACAAAAACGCCAGTGCTACACAGCTCTGAGGTAAAAAAAAAAAAAACAAACAAACAAAAAAAACGCCTCAGTGCTACACAGCTCTAAAAAAACAACAAAACTGAGGTAAAAAAAAAAAAAACAAACAAACAAAAACGCCAGTGCTACACAGCTCTGAGGTAAAAAAAAAAACAAACAAACAAAAACGCCAGTGCTACACAGCTCTGAGGTAAAAAAAAAAAAAAAAGTGCTAGTGCTACACAGCTCTGAGGTAAAAATGCTAGTTCTACACAGCTCTGAGGTGTAAAAAATGCTAGTGCTACACAGCTCTGAGGTAAAAACTAGTGCTAGTGTTACACAGCTCTGAGGTAAAAACGCTAGTGCTACTGAGGGTAAAAAGCTAGTGCACAGCTCTGAGGTAAAAACGCTAGTGTTACACAGCTCTGAGGTAAAAACGCTAGTGCTACACAGCTCTGAGGTAAAAAAACGCTATGCTCTGAGGTAAAAACGCTAGTGCTACACAGCTCTGAGGTAAAAAAAAAGCTAGTGCTACACAGCTCTGAGGTAAAAAAAAATACACAGCTAGTGCTACACAGCTCTGAGTTAAATAAAAACGTAAAACAACTACACAGCTTACAAAGCTCTGAGGTAAAAACGCTAGTGCTACACAGCTCTGAGGTAAAAACACTTGAGTCACTACACAGCTCTGAGGTAAAAAAAAAAAACAAACAAAAAAAAACGCCAGTGCTACACAGCTCTGAGGTAAAAAAAAAAACGGTGAGCGTGAAAAAAAAAAGTGCAAACAAACGGAAAGAAAAAAAAAAACGCCAGTGCTACACAGCTCTGAGGTAAAAAAAAAAACAAACAAACAAAAACGCCAGTGCTACACAGCTCTGAGGGAAAAAAAACAAACAAAAACGCCAGTGCTACACAGCTCTGAGGTAAAAAAAAAAACAAACAAACAAAAACGCCAGTGCTACACAGCTCTGAGGTAAAATGCTAGTACTACACAGCTCATGGGTAAAAACACAAGTGCTACCCTGCTCTGAAGTAAAACAATTTTTCATTATTATTATTATTATTATTGAACAGTCTCAACTTGGATTTTGTCCGAAAAGGAAATGCATCCACTTTGTACACGAACAAAGATCGTCAGATTTTTAGATCGGCGTCTCCAGCGGACACACGAACGACTGAGGAAATCTTCACATCGAGTCACAGAGAGTATCTGCATGAGCCTTAATGTCATTACGAATGAGCGGGACCATGTTAGAAAACGGCGAGCTGACTCGTCGGCGAGGCTACATTAATCCTCTTCTGTTCGCTTCTCTGCAGAGAACGGCAGCTTGTATATTGTGATGGACTACTGCGAGGGGGGCGACCTGTTTAAGAAGATCAATAACCAGAAAGGACTCCTTTTCCACGAAGAACAGGTTAGAGGACTGCTATTGTGCACAAAACAACATTTCAGAATTGTTTGAATTTTAGAGTAAACATTACAAAAAAAAAACTGAACCTGTAATAAATAAAATAAAACAGCATGGAAATAGAAAGAGAAAATAGGACAGGCTTATTAGGAATTTTGGAAAAAGTATATTTAGAAAAAAAAAACAGATTCTCAAATGTCTGACCATGTGCTCGACCACGCCGCAACTTCCACAAACAATTCTTTTATTACGTTATACATGTATAAAATGCCACCTAAGTATATTGTCTTTTCTTCTCACAGATTCTTGACTGGTTTGTCCAGATCTGTCTGGCACTCAAGCACGTACACGACCGTAAAATCCTTCACAGGGACATCAAGTCACAGGTAATTTAATTTAATTTCCTTCATAGAGCCCATTTATGCAATTCCAATAAAATAATGACTAAATAAATCTTCAGTCTTGAAAAACAATTGGATTTACTCATCGGGAAATCTTTTATAAAAATTTTTTTTTGAGTCATTTCGTTCATTTGTATAGAATCTATTCTGTTTCCTGTACCTAGCCTACAGGGGTTTTGCGACACGGATCGGTCTTTTGAGTCATGTTAAAGACTCGTTCAAAATGATCGACTTCTCAGCAAGGATGTGTTGTTTGACTGTGGGGTTTGGTGAGAAAAAGCTCCTCCCCTTGCTGTAGTATTCAATATTTCGAGGTACCAACAAATAACCTGCACCTTTCAATAAAAGAAGGATAAAAGAAGGTGTATTGTATTGGAATGGAATAAAGGATGGCTATGGTACTGTTCAGAACATTTTTCATTTTTTAACATATGCTAATTCTGTCTTTTGTTTTATTCTAGAATATTTTCCTGACAAAGGATGGTACAGTGCAGTTAGGTGACTTCGGGATCGCCCGAGTTTTGAACAGGTAAGGCTGTACGTATATATATATATATATATATATATATATATATATATATATATATATATATATATCATATATATATATATATATATATATATATATATATATATATAAAATCGTTTTGTTTTTTTTATAAACAGAAGCTTGCAGGATATGACTTTGTTTCCTTAATATTTTGCAGTACCGTGGAGCTGGCCAGGACCTGCATTGGGACACCATACTATCTTTCCCCAGAGATTTGTGAGAATAAACCTTACAACAATAAAAGGTAGCGTGTCCTGAAACATGTGGATGTGTTTGAGAGTATAGTTTGTATAGACAGTAAGACGATCATGACGCACGCCTCACACTCCTTAGATGCCGAGTAGTCACGATCCAAGCTGCGGAAGCATCACATCAATCCTGTTTCAGCTCTTTAGGTTCTTTTGCCCAGGAGAACCTTTTTATAATCATGTATGGTGAAATCCTGGAGTAACAGGGATGTAATGCAACGCCTGTATCTCTATCTCCTCAAAATATCGAATATCTAATATCGATTTCATAATTGGATTTAAACCGGATATGGGCGTGGCCTTTACTGGATTTTTTTTCTTTTTTTTTTTTAAATCTACAAATCTAACTTGGGTTCAAATATTATATAATATTATATTTATAGCAGAATAATATCTGGGCATTGTTGTGTGTTTTATGTGTGACATCAAAACTAAGATGTAGCACAATATATAAATATGATAAGATGTGCAACATCCCTTCTTTTTGTTTGTTTGTTTGTTTTTTAGTTATGGCTCTCTTTAGACCTAAAAAAAAAAAAGAATAGCTTTTTTTCCAGTGAAAATATTTTATTTATTTGATTAGATTTTTTTAAATAAATTTATAATATATAAATATATATAAAAAAAAAATTAATGAATTAATTTCTAACCTGTATAACTCATTATTTTAAAAAACCTGTAAATGATTCATTAGTTAATTAATTGGAAATCCAAGCCTGTTGGATATGAGGGGGTAAAAAGAAATAGCATATATATATATATATATATATATATATATATATATATATATATATATATATATATATATATATATATATCTATAGATATATATATATTCTTTTTATATATATATATTATATAAATAAATAAAACACACACATACATCTTTGCTACACTGCGTTTTAAGTGTGTAATGAATTTCCCTTTTTTCCCTTTCTCCTCGGTCCTGTGTCTGCCAGTGATATCTGGGCCTTGGGATGTGTCCTATATGAAATGTGCACTCTAAAGCATGCTGTAAGTATGTCTTTGTGCATTATTGTTAAAGACGTGTGTTGGTAAAGCCGGCTCCGTGTGCATTCAGACTAACTTCTTAGTTGCTAGTTACCTGGATGAATATTACAAGTATATTGACTATTTCCTTTTTAATAGCCGAGTATAATAAACAGATTTCTTGAAGCAACCCCAGCTTGCCAGGCTTCAGTAATTAAAGATCTAGCGATAAGAGTGCAGCGCTCCGGGGGATGCTCTTTGAATCCGCTGAAAACATATATTTCTTTGATACTGCAGTGATCTGACAGCATCCCAGGCTCGTCCTCATCCATCACTGCCTGTGATGTTGAAAGGGAATTTCCATGGCAATTAATTCTGGATTCTTTCCTTTTTTTTCCTTTTTCTTTTTTTCTCCAAGTTCGAAGCCGGGAGCATGAAGAACTTGGTGCTGAACATCATCCGAGGTTCCTACCCTCCAGTCTCGGTGCATTATTCTCAGGACCTGCGCGCTCTCCTGGGCCTGCTTTTCAAACGCAACCCACGGGAGAGACCCTCGGTCAGCGCGATACTGGACAAGCCATTTCTCGCCCGCAGAATCCAGAAATTTCTCTCGCCACAGGTCAGAGGATTAAAAATAAATACATTTTGTAAGCATTTATGAGTAAAAAAAATATATTTCATGCCCAAATTATACAAATAATTCACTAGATTTGAGGTGTGCTGCAGTGGAATTTTCAGATAAAAATGTATAATTTACAAATCTAAAGATTTTTGTGAATGTAAACTTTTTACTTTCGCTATACGACTGCAAATTATGATACAGAGGTAAAGTGTATTGGCTTTCTGGATGGGATTAATTGGATTCTGTGTGTGTGTGTGTGTGTGTATGTGTGTGTGTGTATGTGTGTGTGTGTGTATGTGTGTGTATATGTGTATGTGTGTGTATATGTGTATATATATATATATATATATATATATATATATATATATATCTATATATATATATATATATATATATATATATATATAATATAACTGTTTATTTGAGTGTGTGTGTGTATATATATATATGTGTGTATATATATATCTAGGGGCACGGTGGCGTAGTGGTTAGCACGTTCGCCTCACACACCGCCAGGATCCGGGTTCGATTCCCGTCTCGGTCATGTGTGTGTGGAGTTTTGCATGTTCTCATGTTCTCCCCGTGCCTCAGGGGGTTTTTCTCTGGGTTCTCCGGTTTTTCCCCCGGTCCAAAAACATGCATGATAGGTTGATTGGCACCTTGGAAAATTGTCCCTAGTGTATGAATGTGTGTGTGAATATGTGTGTGTGTGCCCTGCGATGGGTTGGCATTCCATCCAGGGTGTATCCTGCCTTAATGCCCATAGACGCCTGAGATAGGCACAGACTCCCCGTGACCCGAGGGAAGATCGGATAAAGCGGTAGAAGATGAATGAATGAATGTATATATATATCTATAAACATGTTTATTTGAGTGTGTGTGTGTGTGTGTATGTGTGTGTGTGTATATATGTGTACACACATGGCTGAAACGGGAACCCGGACCCTGGCGGTGTGAGGCGATATACACACACACACACACACACACACACACACATATACATGCATAGATAAATGTATACACACATGTATGTATATGTACATATATGTGTATATCTTTAGGTTGTTGTGTGTTTCAGCTCATCGCTCAGGAATTTAGCCAGTCTTTCCTCATCAAACAGCCCAAATTAAGCGTCGGCCAGGGAGTACCAGGTACCAAAAGTGAACCGTTTTAACACCTGACAAGACAAATATAGTCTGTGCTTCGTGTCAAATCATAATACTGTTTGTTTTTCTTGCCAATTTCGACCCCTGATCTGACAGTGATGGATACTGCACATACATGTAGTGCACAATTAATCATTACTGAATAGCAATATTTCATATTTCTCAAACCTATTCCCCAAGCCAAGCACCTCGCCCACGGCCCGGGATCTGTCACACCTTCGCAGAAAATCTCCAAACCAGCTGCCAAATACGGAGTGCCTTTAACAGCAAAGAGACCTGCCGAAGCCTCCCGGAAACCAGCAGACGCAGCCAGGAAACCTGTAGAAAGGAAACCTGGGCTCAAACTCAAACAGGTGGCGCTTTTTTAAATTTACATATATGTATATTTTTTTTCATTTATCAAATGTTTGGATATTCCTAGATCCGAGGGAATCCCATAATACCCATGCTAAATATAATCAGTCTCAAGTGGCTGCTGCTGTATATATATGTGTGTGTGTGTTGTGTGTGAGGTGTCTGATCCATGACTGGTGTCATGTGTTGTCCAGGCTCCTCCGGCAGCAGTTCAGAGGAGAATGAGTCGAATGGAGGAGGAGAGGAGGAGGCATGAGGTATCTCAGATACCCCCCCCCCCATCCTTATTTCCAGCCCCTATATACTAACACACAGCTTCCTCTCCTTACTCTTTACTCAGTATTCGATTTCTCCTTAACCCTCAATTATGTCCCCCCCCCCCGCCCGCCTTTTTGTAATCCCTTTTATTAAACGGGAGCAGAAAAAACACAACAAAAATGTGATCCTTGTAGATGGGCTCCTTAATCATTCTCTCTCTCACTCGTCTATCTAGTGTCACTATTCCATGTTTTTCTTCCTTTCCTCCCCTCCAGAGCACGGTTCCTGCAGTCTATTCCCGGTGCACTAAGGATATTTTCATCTTTTCCTGCCTTTCACTAACTATAAAGTCTTCTTTTAGAGCGAAAGATCTCCTCGCTAATGCTGTATGGTCACGGTCCAGTGTTCAGGGAGTGTGGGTTTAAATCTCGTTTTTTTCTTTCTTTTTTTTTTTTTTTTTTTTTTTTTTTGACCGTGTGTCCCTCTCTCCGACAGGACGGAGTGCGTAAAAAACGGATGGAGCTGATGGAGAGAGAGCGGAAACAGCGAGAGCAGGTTCTTATACTTTAAGCTCTGCTCAGATTGCCTACACTTCTTTCGTTGGGATGGGATTAAAGTTTCAAAATGGGGAAAAAAAAAACCCTCTGTGACTTTTTTTTCGTAGATATTTCTCCTGAAGGCTGCTCAAATGAAAAGGTTCGAGAGGGAAAAGGTGATTATGCGCGTCAGACGTCGTTACAGTAAAAACACCGGTGTGTAGACGGAGAATAACCTGACGTTTCCTTTTCACCTCAGCTTAATAGGATCAACCGTGCACGGGAGCAAGGCTGGAGGAACGTCTTGAGCTCCAGTGGAGGCAGTAGCCCAGAGAGGAAGGTTCGTGGTGTGGCGTGATATTCTGGTACCTTTTAGGGGCGCAACATTCCAGGAAGTTTCAAGTCTGAACTTGGGAATGAGGCCAAATATGGAGGCCAAATCAGTGAATTTTGGGTCCAAAAAACAGTTTAATTTATACCACGCACACCTTCTGTAGGACTGCTTAGGCCACACCCACTACATGCCCTGTGCATTCTTACAGCATTTGCCAGATGCCCTTATCCACAACCATTTACAACCGAGCAATTGGTGGTTAAGGGCCTTTCTCAAGGGCCCACTAGTGGCAGCTTGGTACTGGGATTTGAACCTTTGATCTTTTGTTCCTGAGTCTTTAACCACTGACCTACCCAACTCCCAATATTCTTCCATACGAGCATCATTTATTGAATACTGCACATCAAAATAAATCATTTCAGGGTTCCCGAGGGTCTTGGGAATTCTGGAAGGTCATGGAATTTTAAAATTTCTTTAAAAAATTTTTTATCCATGTCATGGAAAATCAGGGATTTTTTTTGTTTTTTCCAGTTATCAAAATGTCCAATTAAATATTTTTTATAGTCTCGTTTCATGCATTTTGTTTACCTGTTGTTTACCGTCAATAAAGTCAAATACAGTTACCAAAACTGTTAACTAAGGTCAGAAAAATATCAACAAAATGACCGACTCATACCGACTTAGACAAAACAGTGTTCTATAGGCTTCTTAGTGTGTGAAAATCAGGGAATCTGATATTTGGCTTACAGCGGGAACCCCGGTGTTTTAGGTAAATTACATAAATACGAGATAAATCTATGTTTAGATTTTTTACGTTTTTAATTTATAACATTTTAAAAAAATTTCATTTAAAAAAAAATAATTCTGTCAGATTAAGACAAACCCAAAGATTGATATTAATGGTTTCACATGATATAATTTCCAACTTCCAACCCGAAGAAAAAAAAAGATTTCCCATGAAAAGTTTCCCTGAAATTTTCCATCCCTTTGCAACCTCCGGTACAATGCATGCATGACATATTTCTGCCTTGTGCTTTACTTTTCCGGAGGTGTAGGTAATTTATATTTAAATATTTTTTATTTGTAAAAATGTAAAAAAAAAAAATTAATAAAAATTATATATATATCTCAAATTAAAATTTTATTAGTCACATACACAGTCATACACAGTACGATATGCAGTGAAATGCTTTTTTATATATATATATATAGATAGATAGATAGATATAGATAGATAGATAGATAGATGTATATAGATAGATATATAGATATAGATATTCAAAAATGTAATTTAATAAAGCAATTCTGTCAGTTTATGACAAAAACAAACGTTTATATGAAACAGTTCCAAAATTCCCAGTGATGAAAATACATTCCCATGAAAAGTTCCTTGAAATTTCCCATCTCTTTGCAACCTTGGGTACATGCGTTACATATTTCCGCCTTCTGTGTTCAGTTTTTCGGAGGTGGAGGTATTGGGGTCCCCCCTACTCCAGTGCCAATTCCGTCCCCTCTTCCTGGGGCTGCCCATGTCCCACCATCACTGCCAGGTTCAGGCCCGGGATCCAAAGCTTCAGGGGATGGCATCCCAGCACGGTATGTTTTTAAACAAAGGTGAATGTGCATTAAATAGGGGTTAAAACCCACATGCGGACAAACTTTTTTGAGCAGGGGGGGCAAACTACGGCCACATCCGGCCCGCCGAAGACTGGTACAGAATTGTCCAAATTAAATCATATAATTATCACTGCATTCCATTATGCCTTGTCCTGTAATTCCCTGATGTTCCACCAGGTGGCGCATTAGGCGTTAATCTTTGGTCCATATACTGTATTTGAATGCATATATGAGGTGGAATCAAATGGTTTCGAGATGAGTTCTGTTTACTAGTCTTTTTATCCACATTTGCCCACCTGCAAAACGCTCCCAGCATTCCCGCTACTTCTGGAATACATCCTGGAATTCTTCCTTTCGAATAATGTTAAGCAGCTTCCGTGACTGGAGCCGCTTCGTCACCTCAGGAAGTCTTCGGGGAGCCAAATCTGGCAAGTAGGATGGGTGCGTAAGTGAGATCAGATGGATTGTTTCCAGCCCGCTGATGGTCTCTCCCGATCTCGAAGCGCCCATGCCACGCAAAAAACGCCTTGCCGGATTTGCCCAGAATTCTACATTTGCTCGTTGTAAGAACAGCACGGGTTCGCATCGAAACCTTTCGGTTCCACCTCGCACGAAAGGACCCGATAATGCGTTGACGCTTTCGTGTCTCAATAACATTCTGCCGTTTCAATCAAGGCCTGCAGAAGAACGCGGAACGCCGACCAGGAACTCCGACCGTCACTCCGTCAAGAGCCAGGCGCGGAGGACCAGTCTCCAAAACGAGACTTCAACTAAAAACGACTACGCCAACAGGTCTCTCTTGCGTCCCAATTCGCAGTTTTTGGCCTCTTTGCGTCCCTTTTAACTGACCTCATGTGCCTATAATGTTGGCAGGTTGCGAGCCCAGGTAGCAGCGGAGAGGTCCAAACAGGTGCAAGAGTTCCTGCAGCGCAAACAAGAAGCCATGCTCAATAAAGTCCGTGCCGAAGGCCAGCTGGTAAGATTTCCCTCCCCAATCCCACCCCCCCAAATACTGAGGTCTCGATCTAGCTATTTAGTACCTTGTTGTGACACTGTTAACCCAAACGGCGGACAGGGGGCCCGGCAAAACCTGGCCACCATCTTTGCGAACCGGACAAACTCTTCCCGAGGCAGGAGACCCAGGGTCAACAAAGAGGAGGAGGTAGGAGGGTGGATCCAAAGCTTCCCCGAAAAGCTCCTCCTTAAAACCCCTGTTTTTATTTGACTCATCCACCTTTTTCCAAACCCCACATTCATTTCCCCTCCCCCCACCACCACCCACCCCAATATGGACTCACCAATTCCCCTGGAGGATGATGTGTGTATATATATATATATATTGGGGTTTTTTTTCGTGGGTATGCACTGATCCTGATGCACAAAGGACAAACGGACATTAAAACACATGTCCACGAAATGGGATCGGTGCGTCCCTACAACGCTTTAACACACCCTGCTTATTTAACCTAGCGATTGGTTGCCACATTGTGCTTTTTCCTGCATTTGCACCCACCGTTGGACCTTTTTGTTTCGTGAGAAAAAATCGAGAGCGTTCTCGCGGTTGAAATGCCGTTTTGTGTGTCGTGTTTTGTTCGTAGAGTCGTCTTGGAATACCGCATGCGCATGTTTGTTTGTTTGTTTGTTTGTTCGTTTGGGTTTTTACATACATATCCATGTCCCATAAATGTCTGGCAAATCTTAAGTAGGATATTTTATTTTATTATTTTAGACGTGGCATTATTAGCGCTCATGTAGTGTGTATGTGGAATTCGTAGGAGTACTTGGCACGGCTGAGGCAGATCCGACTGCAGAATTTTAACGAGCGGCAGCAGATTAAAGCGCGCCTCAGAGGAGAGAAGGTAAACACGTACGCGTCGTCGGGATGTTTACGTTGTCTGCGTCCGGAACTTTTGATGCGTGTGGGGCGAACGAAAATCAGTAGTTTTTCTACCTGCTCGTTTATCAATCAATATCCACAAAGCACACTTAAGGCAGGAGTTCTAAAGCCACGCCCCCTTCATGCACTCCTCTGTCACATGACACGCAAAAAATGTCCATTTGGGAGAATATTTGAATATTACATAAATGTATCTTTATGGCAGTAGCGGAGCGTGCATTTCACACCTAGGCCTTCAGTAGTGCTCCGTCTGATTTGATGGTTATAAAAACCATCTTAATATGCAGGAATTCAGTATAAAGGGTCATTGCTGTAAATGCCTGTACTGAATAAACAAACCAGGGGTGAACTACTGCAGCTCCAGACATGTATTCTACTGCAGCTCCAGCCGTGACCCACGTAAGAAACATCAATAATAAACATGCAATATTATTTTGGAAAACAGCAGCATTTTACTCACCAAAAAAATCGGATTGTTTGTAAACAAAATCCTCTGTTTCCTCAAAACCAGTTGCTAATGTGAAAGAGGCGGACAAATCCTCGTGAAGGAGGCGGACAAATCCTCTTCCTGGTCGTGACCCGAGCTTCGGAGTTCTCCAAACTTTCTTAACAATGTCCGGCTTTTCTTGAAGAATCCGACTTGAAAATGGCCTTGAAAGTAAATCTGCCACTTCATCTGTTATTTCTTCTCCTTCAGCCATTAGGGGGCGACAAAAATGGCTCAATTGGACCCAATCTAGACTATCCAATCAACGGCTCTGAATACGGTGATGTCATACGCCTGCTAGAGGGCGCTTGTGACACCAACTCAAAATCTGATTGGTTGAAGCAGTAGTTTCATCGCCGTTTATTCTGTGTTAGAGGTGCTGCAGAATGGATTGTGAAGGCCTCCGTGCAGACTTCTCTGACTTTGACTCTGCCTGGCAACAAATGATGGCTGAAATGTGATTGGTTAAATTATTTAATATGAAAATACATGTCTGGAAGCTGCACAAGCATCGGAAAAGCAACGACATTTGCTTATGGCGGATTTGAAAGGAAGCGAATAGACCATTTGGAATTATTGAATAAGTACTGATGGACAAAATAATAATAAGTAATATCAGTTTGTGATTCAGATATTTCTTAGGCCAGCAGAGAAGGCATTGCAGGCCCTGACGGCCCTCCACTGCTTTATGGAATGTAGATGGTCGTTTTTGCCCGTTTGATAAGTTACATATGTTACACAAAATGATCATACTTGTGTTTGTATACGACAGTGTATCAAAATTTCCGAAAATTACAATTTGTAATAAATTCCCGGTACTATGAATATTTCCAAAATATTTCTGTGTAATTTTTCCGCCCCTTTGCAACCATAAACGCTGTCATGTTGAGGCTTTTTTGTTTTTTGTTTTCCAGCATGACAGCGAGTGTTCTGACAGTCAGGAGTCGTGTGAAGAGATGGAGCTCAGGAGGAAGAAAATCGAAGCCCTGAAGGTCACCAAGTTCAAAATCTATTTTTTTCATTTTTGTTTTGTTTTTTTGGGGGATTTGAGTGTTTATTGAATTCCTAAGTAACATCTCTGCGTGTGTTTATTGGTGACAGGCGCAGTCCAAGGCCCGAGCGGCCGTCCTGAAAGAGCAGCTCGAGAAGAAGCGCAGGGAGGCTTACGAAAAGGAAAAGAAAGCGTGGGAAGAACAAGTACGTGCACGCTTTTAAACCAGTCCACGTCTGTCTCTGTTAATTACCATTCAGAATGTGTCATAGACCATTATAATAGACGTAGTGATATTAGATTCATTTTGCTGCTCTCAATTATTTTAGTATATAATAATAATAATCAAGCGTTCTGACGATTATTCCACCATGAAATCGAAGAAGCCCATTTTCTTGATTAAAGCGCGAGACTAAACGAGAGAGAGAGAGAGAAAACAACAGGTCTCTTAAAATCAATAAGGAATTTCTTTTTCAAAAAAATCGACGTTTTTTATTGCTGAAATTGCAAATAAAAATGGGGGGGCGCAAACTTTTGGGCTCAGGGGCCACAATGATTCCAGATTTGACAGATGGGGCCGTGCCAGCACTAGATCTATAAATATCAATTGTAAAAAGATACAAAAAGCATTAATAATGATAATCAATGGATCACCGTGCCTAATGCGCCACCTGGTGGAACATCAGGCAATTACAGGACATGGTCGAATGAATGCACTCATAAATATGATCCGATTGATTTGGACAATTCTGCACCCGTGACCCGTAGTTTGCCCAGCCCTGATCTAAACCCATTTAGCGGGTTAAAAATGCATCCCCGGACCTTTTACTTCTATGTGTCATTTTGAAAACGTTCGGACGTGATGTAATCCAAACCTATCGTGGGTTTTTTGGGGGACTTAACAGCTCGTTGCTCGAGGAATAAAGGTCGACGCAGGAGCGCCAAAAAGCGAGCAGAACCCTCAACACGCCGTCCCTAAAGTCGCACCTCCGTCTCGACCCAGCACGCCTGCCATCTCCATGACCGCAGCACTGAAGGACGTGGGCGCGGTCAGTCCTCACGTTCACACCGTTACGCGTTTAGTCAATTCATTCGCCCGATTTGGTTTATTTCTGTATTTATTTTGTAATGTATCAATCAATCCGACAATTTGGCACGCATCGGTACCTTCTTTCTTTTCCTGTCGATTTTGCTTATTGTCCGTACGCAGCTTTTCTCATCACCCGTTCTTTTTTTCCTGACCATAGACTGCGTTCGGACAAATGAAAGATGCCCCAAAGGCCGACCCGTCAGAAGTTCAGGTAGGCAACGCCAATCTCAGGCTTGTAGATGCATCCCACTTTCATCAGACGCTTAAGTTTGATCTTTCCGGTTTCGCAGAGCGAGAGAAAGGAGATTCTGCGCAGACTGAATCATCAATTTAAAGCCGACGCTTCTACGGCGGAGGACGATCAAGACGCGCCACCCGTCTCCGAACCGCTCCTCGTTCCCGAACCGCCCCTCGTTCCTCCGCCCTCAGATCCCGAGCAAATCCCAGACCAGAGACCGCCAACCCGGGGTGATCGACGCAGGTGGGAGGCTGGAGATGCTCCTGTACTGTCGGTGGCGGAGTGCACACTGGAGGACACATGTAGCACGACGGAAGGTCAGAAGGCCATGCGCATGTCTAATGTATAATATTTAGTAGATATTGAATATACAATAGAGGGACACGGTGGTTTGGTGGTTAGCACGTTCGCCTCGCAACTCCAAGGTCGGGGGTTCGATTCCCGTCTCGGCCATGTGTGTGTGTGAAGTTTGCATGTTCTCCCCGTGCCTCAGGGGGTTTTTCTCTGGGTTCTCCGGTTTCCTCCCCGGTCCAAAAACATGCCCGGTAGGTTGATTGGCACCTTGGAAAATTGTCTCTAGTGTATGAATGTGTGTGTGCCCTGCGATGGCATTCCATCCAGGGGATATCCTGCCTTAATGCCCATAGACCGGATAAAGAGGTAGGAGATAAATGAATGAATATACAAAAATGTGTTTTTTGTATCAGTTTCTCCGAACGCATCCTCAGAGCCGAGTCCAGGCTTCGGAGGTGACAGGAAGAAGTGGCAGCCTGGTGGTGATTCGCTTGTCGTGGCCCAACAGACTCTGGAGGACACCTGTCTCAGTACAGCAGGTGACCACTTTTTTAACCAATGAATGATCAGTAGCATGTCCAAGTATGGGGGAGGGGAGGGGTGTAGCTCACTGGTTTAAGGCGCTTGAATGTTGATGTTTTTTAAGGAAGGTTGTGCCCAAAAGGCTAGATGTTACCTTTAGCAGACACCACGTCTGGATTTTATTTGTCATTTTCCATATTGTCTGAAATACTCGATTTTGATTGGCTGGAAAGTGCTTATCATGTAGAATAACACACTGGATCCTATTTGTGTAAATAATGAATCTTTTGTTTTCATAATAGACTTTATGAGTATAAGCGTGTGTGTGTGTGTGTGTGTGTGTGTTGGGGAAATTTCCATTCATGGACATTTTAGACCTGCTTGTGTACCGCATATCCATGAAAAGTGTGTGTGTTGGGGAAATTTCCATTCACGGACATTCTAGACCCATTTGTGTACCGTGTATCCATGAAGTGTGTGTGTGTGTGTGTGTGTGTGTGTGTGTGTGTTGCATGAGTACAGCATGTGGTCTCCATAGCTATTGTGTGGCAACCAGGTTTTTAAACAAAAACACTTCCCAGAGCACAGAATTCTATTAACTCCTTCTTTATTTTGCGATTACGTTCTTATCATTTTGGATTTATCTCGAACGTGTTGTGTTTTTGGTTTTTTTTCCTCTCGTGTTATAGAAGAGACGTCAGGTGAGGTGATTGTTATGGACGCCTGCCAAGGGGAGGGACTAAGGAAAGTATGGGGGAAGAGCCCAGTTTCCGAGGTCCTGAAAGTCCTTGAGGAGGCTGAACTTCAGCCGCTGACTCAGTGCCTGGATACGGGCAGCATTCGTGACGATACGTACACCGGTGTGTGTTTGGATTTATTATTTTTAACTCCAAATGTAGTAGTCGTATAAGAAGTCTTTTTCCTCCCACCTCAGAAAGCCTTAAACCTGTACCGGGGTCTGATGGAGTCGCACTGGAGCCTCAAACAAGCCAGGAAGAGCAAGCCATCATCATCATCAGCCAGGAACAGGAATGTGATATTAGCCCAGCTCAAGATGCCGACATCACCCGGGTCCAAGATCAGCAAGGTGACGCCGTCCTGGATCAGGAACAAAACGCTACCATCGGCCAGGATCAGCACATTCCCATCGACCGGGACCAAGATGAGCAAAGTGCTGCCGTTTGTCAGGAGCAAGAATCGGTGGCTGTTTCCGACACCCAAGTGATCACTACTAACAGTTCAAGTCTCCCTGAAGTAAAAGAGGGTGAGGATCTCGTTTTAAGATACATCTTGTACGTCCATTGCATGATTATTTCTGAGGCATATCCATGTTTCTGCTCCTAGAATCGGACGAAGTGGAGTGTTTGGTGTTGGAAGATGATCATCCGCAGGAATCCAGACCTCCAGCTGAAGTGCTGACCGCGTGGGGACAGAACGCTCCTCAAACAGAGTAAAGGAAAAAAACAGAACAATGTTTTTGGGGTTTTTTTTTTTGGTCATTATTAGAGCGGCCTCTAGTGGCGAATCACTGATGTTTTTGCGTGAACCGTTATGATCCGCGTCCAAGATAAACAAGCTGTATTAATTATTAACAATTTGTTCATTTTATCATTATTAATTCATGTGTTTATTTCCTGATTCTGTACTGTAGGAAAGTATTTCCCTAAAGTTGTACTTCCATGCTTTACCACTAGGGGCGATATTTTCCTTTTTCTCTTTTTTTTAGTGCTATTTTTTACATTGTTTGTTGTTTCTTTTTTATTTTTTTAAATCCGGTATTGATGATCTAATGGTTGTGTTTCCATCCGGCCTTTCTCACAGCGGATCACCGTATTTTAGCGATCCGCAAATCTGATTTAGCACGTGTTTTTGCTGGGGATTTACAACTGAGCAATTGGGTGTTAAGCGCCTTGCTCAAGGGCCCCCACTAGTGGCTGTTTGGTGGTAAACATTTAATGGCCCAAAACATTTAATGGCCGTATCCAAATATGCAAATAACACTTTTATTGCACCATTTCAGGCCAGAAGAGGGCAGCAAAAAGCCCCTCCCCGAGAAGCCGACCAACGAGAAGCCGATATGTTCCGAAGATGAAAAGCACGTCGCGGTTCCAGGTGTCTTTACATCCCGCAACACGTACGTAATGTATCTAAAAGAGCACGCGGTTGCTAATGGCGAGTCTCTTTGTGTCAGGGCCCGGCGATGCCGCGTTCGCGAGGTTGAGCTCCAGTCCAGCGCACAGGCGTGCGGTTGCGTTGTCAGCTACGTCGGCCCAGTCGTCCATGGAAGACACGTCGTCCTCTGTGGCGTCCCGCTCACGTTCCGTGTCGCCTCTACGCCGCCATGACGACGCTCTCTTAATCGGTCTCTCCACCGGGCTTTTTGATTCCAACAACCCTAAGGTTGGTTCCTTGGTAGCAGCTCCGGGAGGCGCGTTGGGCGTGATGAACGCTTGCTAGATGTTCCTCAGGATGTGTCCTTCGGAAGATCCTTTGAGGCATTGTGTGATCGCATCAGCGATCAGCTTCCTGTAGCTCGAAGTCTATTAATAACCAAATACGGTTAAATGTTTATTTGAAAGTCAACCTGTATTATACATAAAGGTTTATTTTACATAAATGTTTATTATACATAAATTAATACAGATATGAGATCTTTTTAAAAATGTTATTTTCAAAATAAATCTCTGGAATTCTTTCGCAGACTGATCAAAATGTTGGGGTACTTTGCGTTATAGTGTGTGTGTGTGTGGTGTGTGTGTGTGTGTGTGTGTGTGTGTGTGTGTGTGTGTGTGTGTGTGTTAAAAAAAATTCCATTTCGGCACATATTCACGTTAATAACGTAAATATTATTTGACTATGTTTAAACCGAATTAAACAATTATACTAACTATAAAATAAAAAAGGATGTTTTTGTCCAAACACAATTATTTTATATTTATGTTTCTACACGATCCAGTTTTTGCGCAATTTCCCCAAATTTCTTATCAAATCCCATAAATTCCCGGTAAGTTTCAACATAATGTTTCCAAAAGTTTCCCGTAACTTTTTTTGTGCCCTGGCGTTAGATGCTGAGGACCTGCTCGTTACCGGATCTCAGCAAGATCTTCTGCGGCCCGGCGGAACCCGGCGGCGTCTCCAGCCACGACACCAACCTGGAGATCGAGGATCTGGAAGACAAAGAAGACGAGCAGTCCGACACAGAGTAGGACACATTTTGCGTTCTCGCACAGCGAGTCGGTTTCCGGCTGGACAGATGGATGTTGACGCTGGTTTGGTTTTTGTGTTCTGTGTTAGCGCGTACGAGGACGAGGACCTGCGAGAGCTCCGAGCGTCTATGGAGAGGCTGCTCCAGCAGCAACGCAGCGACGACGAGGAGTATGCAGCGTCCGACGCCAGTCCTCCCGAGGAAGACGAGCGGCGCGCGGCGGCTCCGGAGGAGAACGGGAACGATCTGGCGGAGGAGGACGACGAGGAGACGAACGGCGAGGGGAAGCTCAACGAGGAGTGGCAGTCAGGTACGATGACGCGCATGACGTCGTGCGACATCCAGGCGCGTTTTTGAATATGGTTTTTTTTTTCACTATTCGTCATTTGTCACACAGATGACAGCGAGCAGGAAGGAACGAGCGATTCGGAGCAGCACGACAGCATTTTCAACCGCCTGGAAGAGCTGCGCTTTCATCTGGAGCAGGCCATGGGCTTCGAGCAACTCCTCCAAGCCTATAACAAGATCAAGGTCGCCGTCAAACCCCTCCCCTCGTAGCCGATTGGCAGAATGTCTTTTATTCGATCTGATGTATGAAATTCTCGTCTTTTTTTTTTCTTTTCTTTTTTTTCGTGCAGGCGATCATTGAAGATGAGGACAAGAGCATCGCTGTCGGTCCGAACACTGTACAAAGCATTCTGGCACCTGAGCACCAGCACCTGTACCCCAAAATCCTCCACTTAGTGATGGCAGACGGAGCCTACGAAGAAGGTTTACACTTTGCCATACGTTTATACACTATTTCAGTATTTTAAGTATTACTTATGAATATATATAGTATTACTTATGAATATATATATGAATATATATATATATATATACACACACACACACACACACATACATACACACATACATACACATTGTTTTTTTTTTATAGCTATATCGCATATTAAAAGAGCATTATTACTATCATTTGTTACTAATTAATTAGATTAGATAAATGTTTATTAGTAAATGTTTATAATCGTTAAAATAGTTAAGCACGTTTAGAAAAAAGAAGAAGAAAAAACACTGACGAAACTAAAATGTTCTAAAGGAAATAAATATCATTTCTATCCTTAATAAATATAATAACAGCACTCCTGGTGCAGTGAAAACCAACAGCACGCAATAGCAGTGATTCGCCTCTAGAGGCCGCTCTCGTAATCCAAAATGAGTGGAATGGATTTTTTTGCTGAGAAGCAATAGTTTCTATCTATTAGTTTCTGTCTATTAATAACCAAATAGGGTTAAATGTTTATTTGAAAGTCAACCTGTATTATACATAAAGGTTTATTTTACATAAAGGAATACAGATATTTAAAAATGTTATTTTCTAAATACGTCTCTGGAATTCTTTCGCAGACTGATCAAAATGTTGGGGTACTTTGTGTTATATGGGCAAAATAACCAAATATACGTGTTTTTATTGCTGAACGAAGAGAGAAAGTAACAGCAAATAAAGAGTAAATATGGAATTGGGCGGTAGTGTCTTGTGACGTCCTCCTGCTTGAAAAAGAAATGGTCCATATCTTTTCTTCCATTGTGTAGATAACGACGAATGATACGGCGTACTTCCTCGAACCGTCGGCTGCTCAGGACAATCTGCGGGCTTTGAAGTCTTCCCATGATGCTGTGCATGGATTAGACGGAGTACACGTGCACGACGGACCGGATTCGGTCATGACCGGAGTGTTACTGCCACGTCCGAGTGTAAATATGATATGAAAACTATACTATTTAACCAAAGCTCAACCAAGAGGGGTCTGTGGTTGGGGGGGGGGGGGGTAGCGAATTTTGAAAAGGTCACATCAGACACCACAGTAGTTATATGCAGTCAAAGCCATGAGTGGCCTGGTTCACTCACATGGCCCTTGTGTCCTTTCATCAGGTATTATCTTATTATCCGGTCTCACGACACACAAATGCACACCATACACATCCTCTTTTTCTACTTTTTCTACTATAAACTTTATTCCGGTTCATTCCGAACGTTTACAGTCCGCTTCCATTCGTTTCACATTTCCCAATAACCATTAAGTGTTAACGTGTGCATGCGTTCGTTATACCCGCGTTATTACCCGCCTTATGCTGTTGCACTTGATGTAAACAAATGATGTCGTCGTAGTAAATGACCGTCCCTAAAAGGTTGTACAGTAAATTATCCAATGCAGAAGCGCAATGTTGCGCAAAAGAGAGTAATAATGTTTTTCTTTGTTTTCAAAAATAAATGTTTTTTTTTTCATTTTTGTGTTTCTGTGTGTATCTCTGCTTGGTGCGTCTTGTTTAAAGCATAAAAACTCACACGACAACTTTTTTTCATTGTGCTGTGGGACGCTTGTTAGCTAGGATCAAGCCGTCAGCATCGAGGAATCGAATCGGATCAAAATTAATTTTAAGTGCTGAACATGATGGTAAAAAGCAGGAAATGCAATAAATAACAAAATTATAGAATTATAAAAGTTTTTAAAACTCGTTATTTTTTTTAAATATTAATCCCTTATTGCTACTAAAATAAGAGACTGATATGTTAATAACGAACTTTTACAACTTTTATAATAAAATTTTTTTGTTATTTGTTTTATTTCCTACAAAATATTGGTCACAAATATCTTTCTAAATAAAATAATAATAATAACATTTAGTCGTAATTGTTAGTTTTAGGGTTTTTTTTATTTAGAAAGTAATCTGACCAGTAATACATAGATCACCCTTTTTTTTCTTATTATTTTGCGTGTTAAAAGGGCCAGGTGTTGGCATCCAGAATATGATTTGCTGAATCAAAGAAATAAACGCAAACGATCTGTACCATACTGAATCAAATCGTTCCGAACAATATAATTGCACACTTCGTATCGTTCTGTGATCTTAGCTCGTTGTTGAAAAATCGGCCATCATGTCCAACCTCCTGGGGCCGATGGCTGCATAATCGACACGGAAAATATTTACTAGCTAGAGACTGTTTTCATCATCATTCCAGTGATATTATTTAAATGTAGTTAAATGTAAAATATTGCATATTACAATATATAAAATTACATTTATGTTGGAATTTGTAATCAACATTTTCTAAAGTAACTAATTTAATGACGTGTTTTTTCACTGTAACGGATTACTGTTACTTTTTATTTTGTAACTAGTTACTCCCCAACACTGGTTGTAAATAAGAATCATAAACGTGTGACGTTCAAGTGTCCGTATTCTTTTGTCATTGTCGATTAAATGGTACTTTTTCTATTCAGGCCGCTAGAGGGCAGTGCGACACTCTTTCTAAAGATCTCCACGCGGCGGAGTGTGTGTCTGATTCTTCATTCACGCCCGCAAAGAAATTCATTCATTCATTCATCTTCTAGCGCTTTATCCGATCTTCCCTCGGGTCACGGGGAGTCTGTGCCTATCTCAGGCGTCTATGGGCATTAAGGCAGGATACACCCTGGATGGAATGCCGACCCATCACAGGACACACACACACACACATTCATACACTAGGTGCCAATCAACCTACCATGCATGTTTTTGGACCGGAGGAAACCGGAAAACCTGGAAAAAAAACCCTGAGGCACAGGGAGAACATGCAAGCTCCACACACACATGGCTGAGACGAGAATCGAACCCGGGCCCTGGCGGTGTGAGGCGAACGCGCTAACTCCCGCAATGAAATTGTGAGACGTATTTATTCCTCAGAATACGTATTTTTGATCGACCAAACTAATAATGGTAGAAAGTACTAGTACGAGTCTGATACCTGATATTCTGATTCCGGGTGATCCAACATGACGCAAACCGATCTATTTTGACAAACTATTGACCATAGAATATGAAATGACAAAGATCTGGACTTGCTTCAGGAGTGTCGATGCCAATTCAAGCAAACCAGAGAGAATATCAAGATCTTCTAGATGGGAACCAATAAAAAAAGCATTAAAAAATTTAAAAAAAAAAACACTGGGATCTTATCCAGAATGTTGTTCTTGAACCTGAGCCACGCTCAGCTCCTGAGGACAATAAATTCCAGGACAACAAATCCAAAATGTCCTTCACCTACAGCTGTGCAGGAGTGCTTTTTCTAGCAGCCCAAAACTCCGTACCCAAAAACTTTGTCCGCTATACAAGTTTTGTGGAAAGGCTTTCGAGTGGCCCATTTCACTCCCCATTTCCTGCTAAATGAACCGTCACACTTAGGAGAAGATGTTCCACTACATTTTGGGCCCAGTCACCATCAAGGGTGTTGGTAAAGTGATGAGGACGCCTGGGGTGTCGCCGCTCCAATTCCTCCCAAATGTGTTCAGTGGGGTTTGAGCTGTGTAGCAGCTCCATAGATCTTCCACTCCAAACCATATCTCCTGCTCAAAAAGTGCACAGTGTCCTAATACCAGATGGTATCGAAAAGTTTCCAGACTCTGTTAACAAGAAAGTACTTTATTTATCTGAACTATCCCGGCATTCTTCTGAAAAGTGTCCTGGAAATCTTCTTTTCTTATTCCTCTCGGGAAAAAAGTCTGAGATCCCGTTCCTCGCTGACTTTTGAATATCGGTGTTCCCTGGGACTGTGCGTGCCGCCTTGTGCTGCCATCTGTTGGCTATAAATGGGAGTACATTGGCATAAATCCCTATAGGAGGGTTTAGCTCAGTGGTCTAAGGCGCTGGACTGCTGATCGGAAGATCCGGGTCCGATCCCCGGTATGGCCAAGCTGCCGCCCTTGGGTCCTTGAGCAAGACCCTTAACCCTCTGTGCTCCAGGGGGCGCCGTATCATGGCCGACCCAGTGCTCTGACCCCAGTTACCAACAACAAGCTGGGATATGCCAAGAAAAGAATTTCACTGTGCTGTAATTTATACGTGACCTCGACTGTTCTATTATTTCTGTAGCGCTTTTCACAATGGACTTGTGTTTCAAAGCAGCTTTACAGGACGTCCGAGTTATACATGTACGCATGTATACATGTCAGAATCTCTCAAAACGCCCGGGAATGGAAGAGGAACCTCCCAAAATTTGAGCGATCAATAGAACTTCATAGACATGGAGCGAGCTAAGATAATTATTAACATTATGCCTATGAAGTTCTATTGATCGCTAAATTTTGGGAGGTTCCCCTTCCATTCCCGGACAGTGCGACGGTCGGCCATCTTTGTTTATGTGCTACCTCTCAGGGCCGATCTCTGCACTATCGCCGGGGGGAAAAATTGACTAGCAAACGTAAAACTCCCTACATTCGCTCTAGTGACCAGAAATTCCGTAATAACGACCTACAAATGAGCCTTCAAAGTTGGTGGCCTCTTGTTCCCCCAAACACATGATCGCAAAAGAAGACGTATTTTATAGCCGATCTCCTTACGCATGCTTTTGGAACGAGATAAAACGCATCCAAACGAATTGGAATAAACCCTGCTATTTCCACATATTTTTTTTTTTCTTCAAACAAACCCACATCCGCGTTTTGCTCCTCGCCGTTTTTCCGTCCACCAAAAAGCCCTCCCGTCATGCTCGGTGGCGTCTTCACTGCAATTTGTCTTCGATTTCATTCCTCCCTTTCATCTCCCCGTTGCCCGACGGAAGCCTGGCACTCGATCCGCCCTCGTTTCCGACGATCGGTTCCGCTTTCCGCGATGACCCCGGCTGGCGCTCTGAAGACTCGGAGGTTTAAAGGACGCCGCTTGAAATTCGATTGCTTGTTTTTTATTACTCTTTAATCCGTATACTGGTGATGCAATAAGTCCAAGTATGCACGGGAGTCCCACTATAGGGGCAAAAGGTGAGATTGGTCCGAGCCTCCACTCTTCTGGGATAACGTTCCGGTGGGTTTTGTGGAGATTGGCGCACAAACACAACGATATGCCGTTCGATGTCATCCCAAAGGTGTCGAGTTCTACTGCAGGAGATCTTCCGTCCCCCCCCCAAACCATGTACATCTTCTTGCGGAACACGTTTGGGTCGCCCCCGGTTCGAGTGAAGGGAACGCGTTAATTATGTTTCTCCTACGACTTTTGCACCGTTCCGGTTTTTAATTCCGCCAGCGGAATGTCAGGACGGATGGCCCGCCATTAACTCCACAATCGTCCCACAAAATCAACCTCATTTGTCACTCCCCGGGGGCGAGGAACTAATTGCCTTTGGATTCCCCTTGAGGAGGTGTGTTTTAGACAACGGGAAGACAGCTTTGTCCTTCACGACGTCTTGGCCATACTCTCTCAATTCGGCGGCGCCTTGGCTTTTGCACTTTTAATTGCAAAATCCGTTTTTTGAACAATAACAACAACAACAACGTAGTTCTAATCGGCGTAGCATCATATAAATAGCGCATTATGATATGGGTATCCAGGGTGGTCCCTGCCCCCGTATCCTAGGGGGACGAAGAACTTCTATCATGTAAACTCCAATCATGTTTCAGATCTGTTCATACAGTAAGTTTGTCGCTTGTACTCTTCTAAAAATAATCCCGCTATAATTAGCTCGGTGATTTAACACAGGGCGTCGTCTTCGGGGTCATCCAGTAAGTTAGCTTAGACCCATAGCTCGGTCTATCGAGCCGACCCCCTCCTCCACTACAAGCCCCGAGACGGGGTGAGTAGTAAACGCCTTCCAGGCAACAGTGACATACAGCCTGAAGGTTACTGCCAGGTCCAATGAGACCGCAGATGCCAGCCGAGGGCCGATAAAGCGTAAATCAGCCGCCTTTTATTACCCCGCAACGCTTGCAATGCCTCTCGCCTTCTCTCTCTCTCTCTCTCTCTCTCTACTCTCTTTATCTCTCTGCATTTCACCCTCCTCGAATGCAGTGTCCTCAAACACACGGAGATCAGCGTAAATCACTGGCTTTTTTTTATCGTTCTCCCCCCCATTGCCCTCTGCGCTCTCCACGCTGCAGTCCTTCTGCTTCCGCTGCAGTGCGCTGTAATGGGCACGGAGAGAGAATGAAAGCAAATCCATTCCATTTAAAGGAGGTGGTTCTAATGCACACACACACACGCACACACACACACACACACACAGGCGTGTAGAAGATGCATTACAAAATCTACCCCCCCCCCCCCCCCACACACACACACTTCATTCTTTCTCCATTTGCATGTTAAATAACTGGCACAGAGTTACTGGGGCTATTTTTAAAGACTGAGTCGTGTTAATTTTTTGAACCCCGAATCGTAATCATAGCGATTATGCAATACAGGTTCTGAAGACTTTACATCTCAAATGAGGAGCATCGCAATCGCGATGATTTCAGTATTAGATGTTGATTAGAGTATTAAAATCCTGATTTAAGGCACATTCGGAACAGATCAAAATTCCACTCACGCTTCCTAAATTTCCCCGAGTTACACCTACTAGCTGAGCATTCACAACAGGTACGATCTCCTCACTATATTAGCGTATATTACCGTATGGAACCTTACGCAAGTGCATCGCATTCCCAAATCCGTATTACTGCAATAAAGCGCATTTTTACTGAACGCAATAAATCGCTTCCGTATAACCTAAACACCGTATCACCAGTTTATATGGAAAAGCAACCGGAACACAATTCTTAAAGGAGCCACGTCCCATATTTTACACTTCAAACCACCGACTAAACAAAGTAACATTGAAATGAAATAATAATTAAATATTATTAAATAACTAATAATAATAAATAATAATAATTAAATAATCAGGTCATTTTGAGATTTTGAGAGAAATGTATATCATTATAACATCTGTTACACTTATTTGCAGCATTAGAAAAAGTGTTCATTTATGCTACACTGAAAATTCACAATTAACGCATGGCAATTATATGATTAATCATGATTAAATGTTTTTCAATGATTGATGGCCCTATATATATATATATATATATATATATATATATATATATATATATATATATATATATATATAGTATTTAGAGTTCACTTTCAATTCCTGTCCTTTGTGGCTCCAAGTGACCACTTATGAACCTGACACGCTCCCAATGGGGAAGTCATCGAGGGTGTATTTAAACTTTTATAGAGTAGTCTAATTATTGCGAACGCGCTCGGCTCGGCTTTCATGTCGGACCCAGGGCGACTCGAAAGGGACATCGAGTCTTATAAGATTACTAATGACATGCCAGTGATACCGAGTGAAGAACCGGCAAACCTGAGGCGAGGTGACTCGACTCGAAGGTGGCCTGATGAGTGGAATTAAGCGCATGATGTAATATATATATATATATATATATATATATATATATATATATATATATATATATACATATATTACTGGTCCCTGTTTTAGTCCTATTGCGTGACATCGTTATTCTGGAAATCACCGAAGTCTTGCCTCAAGTCCTTTTTCTTTCTTCCAATCAAGGATTCTAGTTACAAGGATGAAACCTCCCTTTGTTTTCTCGTGAATGGGGAAATTTTTCGACAATGGGTTGTTCGGGGACTTTGTGTTTTCCTGTCATCCTTCAGTGTAATATAGATCCTAGTGATTTGGTTTGCATCTCTGTGTTCTACTTGGTATATAATAACAAACCGGAGAACATCAAATAGATGTGATGTAATAGACACGATCACTAGTGTGTGTGTGTGTGTGGGGGGGGGGGGGGGGCATTCTAGCAAGTTGCTGGAAACCTGACCTTTGAGCCGCCAGGTGGAATACCTGTTGAAAAGCTTTGATAAATGGAGCCGCAATGCCAGCTTCATTATTGCACCACGTGTCGGAGTGCACTTACGCACACCACACACACACACACACACACACACACACACACACACACACACACACACACACACACACACACACACACACACACACACACACACACACACACACACACACACACACACACACACACACACACACCGTGTCTGTGATTACTTTGGAAGTATCTCTGTGACTTTGCATGTTATTGAAGTCAGACCTCATTCGGCACTAAAACGTCCCGCCCCCCTCGCTCCCTCATTGGTCCGTATCCATGTCAATCTTTTACCTCGGTCCTGTGGTAAACAGTGTATTTTTGTTTTATTTCTTTTTCACAATGCAAAACCATTACATTATGTAAGAAAAAAATATCGTCAGAGCATTACGGTAAAAAATAGGGAGGAAAGGCTACAAACGTCCAATAGCTAATAACAATAATTGTTCTAGATGGCTGTTATGGCTTTAATGGGAGTATTTCATTTTTATTTGAAAATAATTTATTGACAGCATTTCAGTCGCTTTGCCAGTGTTAACACTGATTAAAACCTTACTTCTATATAATAATTTGCATAATAATGCATTATTTGATTATTTGTAAATACATAAGTTAAAGCATGAATTAATTTTGATTAAAAGTCGCTCTGGCTGAGAAACTGACTAGAAAATCGTAGAAAAAATTGACTTACAACTTCACTAACTATATTTTCTATTTGACTATATTTTAAGGATTAAAATACCTATTAATATAGACATGCATTTACATCAATGATCAATGCAATGATGTATATATATATATATATATATAATATATATATATATATATATATATATATATATATATTTTTTTTTTTTTTTTTTTTTTTTTTTGGAGTTTGAAATTGTAGGGGGGAAATGGTATTTATAATAAATAGCTTTTTATTTATACATTTTACACAGTTTTTCCCCCACGAAGATATATCTCCTGATTGCACGTCTCGGGAAGAGTTTCCCTACGCACTGGACTTTTGTCTCTGGAGGCGTCCCTCTGTTTTTACGTCACAAACCGGAGTAGTTTGCCAATCCGTGTGGGCGGGGACAACAAGCAAAAAAATGTTTTCCCCAGAACCTATTCAGGACAGCAGAGTACGCCACTCTTTACTGTTTCTTCTTGACATTTTTTCAATGTTCTTGTAAAACCTTTTTGGATCATAGTTTGCTACTTTTGTTTTGTATTGTTAAATACCATATATATATATATTTTTAATTGTTTGTGTTTTTGGAAAGAAAGAGAGAGAGAGAAAAAAAGAAGAAGCAAAACCCTCCCTCCCATCTTGACGTCTGAGCTCTTACTCCTGTGTGTCCCACAAGATCCACTCAGTTGATCATGGCGCTTGGACTCGGCAGGGTCTCTGTCCTCCCGTCTTTTCCTTGTTGTCCTTAAACTCTTCCCAAACACGTCCCGGATTCCAGCAGAACCCGGCGTTGGAAGAGGGACTGGTTTATTTTGTTTGTTTGTTTGTTTGTTTGTTTAGTTTATCCCATCATGGACTCCAAATTCCACAGATGATCATGTGAACATCTACAGGACTCCAGCATTGAGATTTCAGGGAGTCTTGTTTTTTACATTTTTATTTATTTTTGCTTTTTTTTCACCCCCCAAGTTTTCCAAACACCTATTTCTTGAAGAAGGAGAAGGATTAGGACGTGAAAAGGTAAAGACTGTATTTGTGTGTGTTTTCTTTCTTTCTTTCTTTTTAAATGGTGAAAGATAGTCGGATTTGTGTTTTTTAAGTGTATGTGTGTGTGTGTGTGTGTGTGTGTGTGTGTGTGTGTGTGTGTGTGTGTGTGTGTGTAGAGATGTTTTCCATAAACTGGACAAATCATGTGCTTAAATCTTCAACCTGGAATTGCATCCGAATATTTATTTGTTTGCTCGTTTTTTGTTTTGTTTTGTTTTGTTTGGTAACATACAAAAGTTTGATTTGTCGGAACAACAAGCCACATTTGTAACACTGCACGGAAACACTGTTGCCTCCTGAAAGCCTGGGAACAAACAGTGTTTTCTGAAACCGAACTACTTATTACCGCCTCGGTTACTTATTATCCGTTTGCTTTTACATCGTGCGTGTATGAAAACAAACAACAACAACAACAACAAAAACCCAGCAACGATTATTCGCCAAAAAATACAAATAAAAAAAGTCGGATTTTTTTTGGTGTCGGCATTCCGACTCTTCCTTTCCACTACGGATTTTTATTTATTTATTTATTTATTTTTGTGAATGGTAACTACAAGCTTTATAGTGTTTCCTTGTGTACATGTTTTCACAAGCAAAACAACCCCCCCTTACAAAAAAAAAAAAACAAACAAAAAACAACTTACTATCTTCTATTAATTGCGTGTAAATAAATATACAATATGGGAGGTGCCAAAACATTCGCACATTAACGTTAATCAATGAGGTTTTAACTCGGACTTGAGGGCAGTTTTAGTCACCTTACCAGCTGCCAGCTCACACACTTGTGTGTGTGTGTGTGTGTGTGTATATGTGTGTGTGTATATATGTATGTATGTATATGTGTGTGTGTGAGAGGTGTTAGTCTTTTGTCTGCCTGTTGACTGAGGGCTGGTGGTGTTGTAACATTCCCTAAGTTCTTTTATCGAGGTGTTTTAATACTAACAGGGCGTGTTTTTTTTTTTTACACCCGGCTGGAGGGTTGTTTTCTGTTTTCAGTCGCCTGAAATCTGACTCCCATCGATGCATCTGAATGCTTTTTTTTTTTTTTTGTTTGATGATTGAGAGAGTTTTCCCTAAACACACTACATTCCAAAGTATCCTATATCCTGCCTTATTAGATGTGGGAACATTTGAGATCCGGATGGAAAACAAGGAAGAGATTTTGGGTATTTAGGGAATTGCGTGTTTTCACCCCACCTTAAAATATTTTTTAAATTTATTTGGACAATTTTTGTCTTTGTCTCCTTCCAGTGCCTGTTAATAGTGCAACAATGGCCGTGGTACAGGAGTGACATGACAGCTGAGGCGACCCTCGACCCTCTTTGGCTATCTCACGAACGCACGCGAGCGCACGATGTGCCTGTCAGGTTTGACGGGCCAGACTTGGTGACAGAGTCGCGACGCGAGCGCCAACCATGGACGAATCGGCCCTGCTGGATCTTCTCGAGTGCCCGGTGTGCCTAGAGCGCCTGGATGCCTCGGCCAAGGTGCTCCCGTGCCAGCATACGTTCTGCCGCCGCTGCCTGCTGGGCATCGTGGGGTCTCGCGGCGAGCTGCGGTGCCCGGAATGCCGCACGCTCGTGGAGAGCGGTGTGGACGAGTTGCCGAGCAACATCCTCCTGGTACGCCTGCTCGACGGCATCAAGCAGCGGCCATGGAGAGCCGGGACGGGCTGCGCTAACGGCTCGGCCGGCGGAGGGGTCCGGGAGCATGCCAACCCTGGAGCGCAGCCCCAAAGAACCCAGACCAAAAGCACTGCTGTCAGGGTGAGTTTTCTTTCTTTTATTTTTTTGCCTTTCAGACATGAAGCATTTGTCTTTCTCACGGTGGAAGACCCGAGACACCTTCCACGGGCACAAACAACAACGGTTAAATAGGAAGATAGTTGTTGGTGCAATGACTGTAGATAGCTGTAGCGTAAGTGGAATAGAACACCCTTTATTTGTCACACATACATTACAGCACAGTGAAATTCCCCAGCTTATTTGGGGCCAGCCATGATACGGCGCCCCCTGGAGTAAAGCGGGCCCAAGGGCGGCAGCTTGGCGATACCGGGGCTTGAACCCACAACCTTCCGATTAGTATCTTAGCATATATCAAAGGTTGCTTTTCTCGACTGCGTCATTTCGCCTCGCCTTGACGCATGTAGACGATACCCGGGCGTATACGCCAGCGAGCCTCTGATTGCATCTCGTTACAGATCTTGTGGCAAGCGAAAGAGTATTAACTGTATCGTATCGCGTTTGTGCGTGCGGGCACATGCAGAAACCGGAGACAAAAACGCTCACTCGTCCTCTTGTTATTGTTCACGGATGCCTTTTATTATAAGTTTGCGCACGTCGGGGACGAGCCTCGGTCGTCGTCATGGCGTTGTTATGTTTGTCCCGTCTTCTCGTGTGGCATACTTCTTTTTTTTCTTTTTTTCCCTCGGTCGGAACTGGGACCGAATCGCAAGACAGCCTCTATAATCAAGCCTCGGTTTCCTGCTCACGTTACGCTCTTAGTCTTCGGCTCTTTTGTTCTGGGCAGAGTCGGAGATTCTTCTTCTTCCCGGGTGTCTGGTTACGACGTTCGACTTCATACGGACGTACCGAACAGTCAGGGAACGTCTGGCTCTCGAGCCCTTGTTGGTGTTTATCTGTCGGATGCAGGAATATTGCGACGACCAAAATTTGGCTGAATCGGACTTGGGAATGAACTGTGTGTGTGTGTGTGTGTGCGCGCACGCCAGGATTTTTCTTTTCCACCTGCTTTCAATTCCGTCAAACGTCCTTTTATTTCACGCGGAACAGAAATCGCCTTCGGTGTAGCGAAGTTGCGTTGTAGCTCTTAATCTTTTCACGTTTCCTTTCGGACCTGTTTGCAACCCCTAGCGGCATCGTGAGAGTGTGTGTGTGTGTGTGTGTGTGTGTGTGTGTTGGGAATCAGTGGGCCTCAGGTATGCTTGTGATCGATGCCAGTTGGGCACCAGCGACGTCGGCTCCTTTCATGGCTCTGTTTTGTTTTGGCTTCGATTGTCTCTCACACACACACACACACACACACACACACACACACACACACACACACACACACACACACACACACACAGTTTCCTGTTTCTACACTTGCAGACGAATGAATCCCAGACATCACAGAACCTGCCGATTTGACCAGGTTCCCATGTTATGAGAAACGTTTACGAGGTTCGGGTAGATTTCACAAAACGACTGGGTTATAATGTTAATAACTTGCGCTCGCCGTATTGGGATGTTTATTTGCTGCAATGGTGCGTTAAATTGATAGTAAAAGCCGTGACGTCTTTCCAGTTTCCTCGAATCCTCGCTCGTTTCACGATTCGCTGCGATCGTAACGTGATTCACTTTGACCCGACGCATCCTCGATTTTTTTTTTTTACCATAAGTTCACGTTGGTACCTTTTCCTCGCCGAATACGAGCAGTCAGATATAAAAACTCCCTTCATTAGTTTGAACAAAGTACTATTTCTGGCGGTAGCAATCGTCCTACAAATCTACAGCGCATTTAGAACTAATAAACACTATTAAACCAGTAAACATAAATACCAAAAACGTACGAAAGTTTTCCTTAGCGTAACGGCTAACGTGTTAGCCGTATTCCCATGATTGTTTTGTTTAGTTTCTTGCATGTTGTTGTTGTTGTTGTTTTTGTTGTTTTGTTTTAAACCATTCGCTTTTGTTTTTTCTCCTACGTCTGCCATTTTAAGCAAACGTGCACACGGATGAAATCTTACCGTTATGCTCTATGACTACTTTGATGCACATCACATTGTGTAATAGAAACAATCAAGTCAAAAATCCTCCCGAGACACCTGGTGCACTGCATGGGGAAAGACCGGACAAGCCGAGAGAGACACTACGGTGCATGAATTGATCTGTCCATTTTGCTCCCAACCTCCACCCCGAATGCTCCCCCACCCCCGATCACCACCTCGTGTCTCCTCCAATGTGACAGACAGACGGAGGAGTGCTCACTAACGAGGCTCCTGCCACACATGGTGTGACGCTCGGCTAGCATACCCAGCTGTCAAGCCCATAAACATTCTTGTGGGGGTGGGACATGCAAGGAATTGCTGTGGAGATAGTAAGACGGGAACGGAGGACGGGACCCCCACCAAAGAGCGAGGTGTCTGGGGAGTTTAGTGTAACACAGTCGCCAGACGACCAAATGTCCCGCCGGGTTCATTTCAGTACGTCGGGCCAATGCTATATTACAGGACCTCACAAGACCAAACGGACGCGTGTAAGAGGCTTCTTTACCCAGCAAACGTGCCGAAGGGTCACCATTTGTTAGCGAGACGTGAGACGTGGTTTAATTTTTGCATTAGAAAGAATTTCAAGTTTCACCAAGAAGACCTACGTGCAAAAAGCGACGGACCTTTTCCAAACACAGACCTTTTGCTGTAGCCAATCTCGTTTAGTCCTCAAACACAAAGCTGGATGTTGGGACCGTTCGGGTTTTGGTGTCGCTGCAGAACAGGGGTGTCCAAACGTTTTGCGACGAGGGCCAGATGTGGTGAGGTAAAAGTAGGTGGGGGCCGACCGTTCAGCCTGGACTTGTTAGTGAATAATGCAGTGGAGTTTTCTAGCTTTGCCTCCTTCCTCGCTGGCTTTGTTACGTGAGAGTGTGACCACAGGTTTACTGCCATCTTCTGGTGAAATATAAAATGCCTTTTTTTTTTGTACATGTGTATTTTATACTGTGGGCCGTGGTGCTGTCGGGCCGCATATTGTTGATTTTATGACGGAGGCATATTTTATGCTTACGCTCTTGAACTCAAACCTGATCCAGTATGAAGGCTCTACAGACAAAGACATTAGGTTGGAAGTGTGTGGAAGCTCTCGTGCTGAAACCCTTCCGAACACCTTTGGGATGAATTGGAGCCCCACCCCCCTTAACATCCAGAAAAGCTAGTGGTGTTATAGGAGGTTGTTTAAAGAGCAAATGGGGACTAAATGTCAAATGCGGGGGTGTCCACAAACCACCTTGGCATCTCCATTGAAGTGCTACGAGCCAATCAGGACGCAGACTTTAGTATTCTAAAGCTCGTCGACAGAAAAGTCCAGCTTGCACGCAATAATCGCCCGTTAACCCTTTCTTCTTATGCATTCGTTTGGAATCCATAAGCATCATTCGTAAGTATCTCCGGGAAACGTCTTGTGGACAAACTTTTTATTGTTAAATAAGACATTTTTGCACGTCGCAGCAAAGGCACCCCTGGTGAACCCAACAAAGAAAATCGCAGCAGGGGGGTCAGAAGCCAGGCCAAAAGGTCATAAGTGTGTGGGGTCAGGAGTCATGCGTGAGAAAGAGAAATCAACCCTTTGAACCCACCCCCCCACCCAGAGACAAACATGTGACCATTTAGGACGATATTAATGGTGTTTTGCTCATTATAGATGCGTCAATAACGCCACTGGTGTTTACAGAGCAGATCCCTCCATCCGGTTACTTTCATCAATTTGGAAATGATTCGCCGAACACACAAATAGTATTTAGCAAACATGACTCTCGGGGTAAAAATAGAATAAATGTAAATATCTTAAACTGAATCTATAATGCTGTATAATGCAGACCGACTTTTCTCCTCCTCCTCAATGCTTTTTCTTAGCGGTAGCGTGATCTGGAAATGTCATGTATTTTTTCAAGGCATTTCTATGGTTTCTATGTAATGTTACGGTGGTGTGAAAAAGTATTTGCCCCGTTTCAGATCATCAAACAAATGTAGACAACGATAACTCGAGTAAACACACATTGCATTTAAGTTTTTAAATTGAGGTTTTTATCCTTAAGGGAAAACAAATTCTAAATTTAAATGGCCCTGTGTGGGGAGAAGCGTTTTCCCCTGTTGGCCCACGAGTCTTAATATTTAAGTCTGCATGATGATCTGAAACATTGTGTAACAAGCATGCAAAAAAGAAGGGAGGGGGCAAACACTTTTTCACACCACTGTAGGTTGAACAGGAATAATATAGTGCTACAAAAATGATTGTATTAAGAATGTTTACGAACTATAAAACAAAAAAAATCAATTAAACATCTGTGTAAAATTAAAAAATTTTAAAAATCATTTGTTAAAAAAAAGAAGTGAAAACCAACCCATAAAGAATGGTGCAAAAAAAGAAAAAAATTAATCATTAAAAAAATAAATAAATAAAATTGTTTACAAAAAAATCGGTGTAAAAATTATTTCTGTTTGTGAGGATAAATTTGTATAAATTATATTCCGTAATAATTAATAATGATTAATTGATAATATTAAGTGCAAACAAGAAAAAAAGTTTATTTAAAAAAAAAAAAATTAATAAAATTATCATCGACAACAATCCATTTTCATCCCGGACTTCATCCTTTACATCGTTCATTTTTTTTTATTGCTTTCCATTAAGAGCGCAAAAACAAACCCCACAGCCAGCATCACACAAACAGACAACACTTTCTTTCTTTTATCCCCGTCAAGTGCATTCTTCTTCCCTCTGTCTTCGCTTTTCCGTGTTCCTTGAACATCGCAGGAGCACTCGTATCAATATCGCAAATACAGATGCTCGCTTCCTGTTCATCCGCCTGCGAACTCGACCTCTGCTGCATCGTTTTATTCATCGATGCATATTTTTTATTTGACTTTGAATTCCACCCACAGCCGGAAACTATATTCAAACGGCACTTTAGGGAAAATAAGAAGGAGGAAAACGGGAGTCACTTCCTGATCTCAGAAGCATCGTAGCGGCTGAAATAATAGAAATTGCAGAGGAAATGAACCAATCAGAATTCAAGATGCTGTAGGCTGTGGCAGCAGAGCGTACGATGAATTACTGTAGAAAGCGTTAGAATGAAACGCGCTTCTGTGTACTTTAGGACAGTGTTGTATAAACAAGGAGTTTTCCCCTCCGTAATATACCTACACAATGACTGCAGTGGGTTGTGATGTCAGGACGGGCAAAAGAAGGCGGAGTTACTGTACTTTATAAAGTTCAAGGTGTTGAGAAAAACCTTAAGTCAGTTTTAACTTTAATTCTCAGTTTTAACCTTAAGCATCAGATTTAATTCCTAGTTGTATCCTTAGCTCTCAGTTTTAAACTTAATTCTCAGTTTTAATACTCAGTTTTCACGTAAAGCCTCAGTTTTAACGTTAATTCACAGTTTTAATACTCAGTTTGAACCTTTAGCGTCAGTTTTAACCATAATTCACATTTTAAAATATTCAGTTTTCATGTAAAGCCTCAGTTTTAACCTTTATTGTCAGTTTGAACTTTAATTCACAGTTTCAATACTCAGTTTTCACGTAAAGCCTCAGTTTTAACGTTAATTCACATTTATAATACTCAGTTTTAACGTTAATTCACATTTATAATACTCAGTTTTAACGTTAATTCACATTTATAATACTCAGTTTTAACGTTAATTCACATTTATAATATACTCAGTTTTAACGTTAATTAATTCACATTTATAATACTCAGTTTTAACGTTAATTCATTTTTAACGTTAATTCACATTTATAATACTCAGTTTTAACGTTAATTCACATTTATAATACTCAGTTTTAACGTTAATTCACATTTATATATATACTCAGTTTTAACGTTAATTCACATTTATAATACTCAGTTTTAACGTTAATTCACATTTATAATACTCAGTTTTAACGTTAATTCACATTTATAATACTCAGTTTTAACGTTAATTCACATTTATAATACTCAGTTTTAACGTTAATTCACATTTATAATACTCAGTTTTAACGTTAATTCACATTTATAATACTCAGTTTTAACGTTAATTCACATTTATAATACTCAGTTTTAACGTAATGCCTCAGTTTGAAGCTTTAGCGTCAGTTTTAACCAGAATTCATATTTATAATATTCAGTTTTAACCTTAATTCACAGTTTTAACCTTTATCGTCAGTTTTAACGTTAATTCACATTTATAATACTCACTTTTCACGTAAAGCCTCAGTTTTAAACTTAAGCCTCGGTTATTCCTATTCGATATGCTTTTGTGCTTCAGTCACTGATTCCCTGCTGACCTGCACCACCAACATAGCTTAGTTTGCATCCTCCTTCATCCCACCACACACACACACACACACACACACACACACACACACACACACACACACACACACACACACACACACACACACACACACACACACACACACACATCTCTCTCTCTCTCTC
>JACRUU010000025.1:3554387-3569387 GCA_030449085.1 Kryptopterus vitreolus
CTCTCTGTCACTCTCTCTGTCTTTCTGTCTCTCTCTCTCTTTCTCTCCCTCTCTGTCTCTCCCCCTGTCTCTGTCTCTCCCTCTCCCTCCCTCTCTCTCTCTCTGTCTCTGAGTGATTGTAAAGGATGAATAGTTGTATAAAGCATTGTGGCGTTTGGATTGGTGTGTAGAAGCAGAGCGATGGGAGAAACTGGGGAACTGGAAATGAAATCAGAGCCTGCTGTGGATGCAGCTGCTGCTGAGTCATGTCTTTGGAGGAGAGAGCAGACGGAGCATTGTTTTAATCATAAACTTTTATAGCGCTTTCTCTTTGCATGTGTGAAGCAGAGATCATTCTTTTTCTCTTTTCATGCTGTTTTTAGTTTTTTTTTTTTGTTCAGACATCAGCCTATATAGACCAGAGACCTTCTGCTGTCGGGGTTTACTGAGAGAGACACTGAGAGAGATACTGTTGCATAGAAAATCATTCACGGAGAGCGACACTTTCTCACAAAAAGAGATGGATAGAGACATTTTTATGGAAAGAGAGAGACACTTCTGCACACACAGAGAGAGAGAGAGAGAGAGAGAGAGAAAGAGAGAGAGAGATAGACTTCGCACTAAGGGAGAGATGGAGAGACGCTTTTGTACAAGTCGAGAGATTGAGAGAACCCTAGCACAAGTGGGGAGAGGGGGAGCGAGAGAGAGACACTTTCACACACAGAGAGAGAGAGAGAGAAAGGTAGAGAGAGACACTTGCACAAAGAGAGCAATGGAGAGAGATACTTTCGCGCACACACACACACACACACACACACACACAGAGACACTTTGGCACAATGAGAGAGATGGAGAGACATTTTCACACAAGGAGAGAGGTGGAGAGACACTTTTTAAGAAGGAGAGAGATGGAGAGAGACACTTTCGCACAAGGAGAGAGGTGGAGAGACACTTTCACAGAGAGCGGGAGAGAAAGATACTTTTGCACAAAGAGAGAGAGAGAGACAAACACTTTAGTGTGCACAGAGAGAGAGGGATACACTGCAGAGTGGGACACACTGACTCACGCACATGAGAGACAGACATTCACACAGAAAAAAGACACACACACACACAGAGAGAGAGAGAGAGAGAAACCGAGACTTGCACTGACACACACAGAGAGAAAGAGAGGGAAAGAGAGACTGTGAGCAACCTTTGAAGCAACTATTAACATGTCAAAAGTGAGCGATAGAGGAAGGGAAAAGATTAACACACTGGGACAGAGTATATGTACAAACAATTATAATATTTACACACAAAAAGCAAACAGTTATGCATCAAAAGAAACCCACATGTTGAAAAGAATTAGTTTGGTTTAAAAAAAAAAAACACTCAAGATGAACGAGAGAGAGAGAGGGGGGGGGGGGGGGGGGGGTGGAAAAAATCGGAGGAAAAACTGAGATTGACAAACTCGGAGAGACAAGAAATACTGAGACGCGCACCAACTTTGAACTCTTCTGTATTTAGCATTTATTTGCTTCTTTCTTTTTTCTTTCTTTCTTTCTTTCGCTCTTCTTTCATCCTTTGCAGATACTTACAACAACCCACGCAGTGTCTCGTCTATTAGATCCACATGCCATCATCATGTGCCATCATCCCACCATTAAACATATACTTCCACACCTCCCTCCTTTTTTGGCGTTCCCATTCCTGTCCACTTCACCCTCGTCCTGCAGGTTTCTTCCAGGCCTACACGTGGCTGCCTCATGGTACATCTCTCCACACTTTCAGTCCCGGGCAGCTTTGATCGCACGCTGCCAGGCAGCTTGTCTCGATCAGTCTAAACGCCTGCGATTTCCCACAAGCCCCCAAATTACAGTTTAATGCGCAAAAGCCGAAGCACATGGAGGGAGAAGGGGAATTTATGGAGGTCAGTGGCCGATGACTGTGGAGCAGGTGTGCCGTAATGAGGACTGTGGGGGTGTGTGTTGCATTTACAAATTCCATAGTTGTGTGTGTGTGTGTGTGTGTGTGTGTGCGTGTGTGGTGATTAACATTGTGTACGCCTGGTTTGCTTTATTGAGGTTGACTAGAACCATAGCGGGTATGGGGGTTTAGGAATGGAGAGGTAGAAGTCAAGTGAAGTAGAAGGATCAGGTTGTGTGTGTGTGTGTGTGTGTGTGTGTGTGTGTGTGTGTGTGTGTGTGTGTGTGTGTGATCACCATCCAGACTCACATCTGCTGTCCAGACCTAGTATAGTTTTTTTTTTCCATCCTCGGCTTTGTTTTTCTTGGGTTTTGCTTTTTTGACTGTATTCCTTGAGGAATTGTTTCTGGAAGGAGTCTCCAGTGTGAGCACTCTAAAACAATCCTTTATTTTGTGCTTCCTCAGTATCACTTCAAGCTGCAGTGAAAGGGAGAATGAATAGCTAGCTGCTTTTTAAGCAACTATAAATGGACAAAAAGTTATAAACGCGTTATTAACGCAAATTCACTTTAACACCGCTAATGTTATTAACGCGTGGTTAACGCAGTGTGGATTACTATGCGAGCGATCTGCTCCTGCACGCTGCGTCGTGTTGCCGAACAAATGAAACCCGGACAGCAAAAAAAAGAAGAAATGAATAAATAAACGTTCAGTGCATCCACTCACGCTTCCTAAATTACACCTACTATCTGCGCATTCACAACAGGTACGATCTCCTCACTATATTGGCGTATATTACCGTATGGAATCACATTCCCAAATCCGTATTACGCAATAAAGCGCATTTTTACTGAACGCAATAAAGCGCTTCCGTATAACCTAAACACCGTATCATACACCGTATTATATGGAAAAGCAACCGGAACACAATTCTTAAAGGAGCCACGTCCCATATTTTACAATTAAAACCCACTAAAATAAAAAAGCCACTAAAAGCCATTAAATACTGAAATGAACAAGAAATTCATATTAAAAGAATAATTTCCAGAGTAAAATAAATATTAAATAATTAACAATTTTATTAACGGGAGAGATTTTGACAGAAATGTATATAATTATGATGTCTGTTACAGTAAACATGAAAGTATTCCTTTATGGTACATTTGAAAATAAATATTTTGATTGACCGCCTTAATAAGAAGTCGTTCTTATTTATTTTTTTGTTTGTATTAATGATCATAGTCGAACAGCATAAAACAAACTAGCAAATAAGCTGGAATGCTGAATTTTATTTTATTTATTTATTTATTTATTTTTAGTCGAGATCCCACAAGAGCTAGCGGGATTGTCAGGACAAAAGGTGGAAAGGCATGGACACTCTGGAAAAGGCCTAGAGGTGATCGGGACAGGATTAGAGTGTTCTGCTTGAATCGACAGGCTGAAAGGCCAGGAAGTGCATTGTTCAGCCAAGATAAATATCTGCTTTTACCTGGACTTCTGTTCCACCGCCTACTTTGTGACCTTGCGGCTTTTACCGAGGACACCGCCAGGTTTCTTTTTCTCTTTCCTTTTTACGACCAGCCTCATCTAATGGCCTATATTTCATAGCGGCTAGCTCGCCCGCCTCTCGGAAGAGTGCTTACGGGAGGCGATAAAGTCAGGCGACGTTTGTGTACAGCTGCCCGTTTCGGACTAATTGCTCCTAGGGAAAGGTTGGTGAGCGGCAGAGGGGGGTGGGGGGCTGGGGGGGGGCGGGAGGCGGAGCAGGGACCAGATGGAACCCGAGGTGTGAGATATGGGGACTGCTGTACTCCCGAGCAGCTGCAAACAAGGCCATTAGGAGCCCATTTCTGCTAATGGGATTGTAATCAGAACAAGATGGCCGCCCTCGACCTCCTGCTCGACAGAGTGCTGTGTCAGGAGCAGGCAACCCCATACCCATAACCACCCCCACCCCCCACAACCCCCTCCAGACTGGGGCGGGGATCTGTAAACAGAACGTAAAAGTGTGCCTGAAATGTTCTTGGGAGAATTCCATGGCTGTGTGTGTGTGTGTGTGTGTGTGCGCGCGCACACGCGTACACCGTAATCTCTGACTGGAAACCCTTGAGGGCTGGAAGAGGGGAGGATTAAGACAATCCCCTGTCTAGTTTCCTTTCCACACCCTAAATAACGGCACCTAATAAACACCGATGGACTTCATAACAAAGGGCCGCTTGTGAAAACACTGCTACTCTTTTTACTGCCTGTGGAAACCACCACCACCCCCCCCCTGCACAGACAAATAGGTCACTATAATCCCCTGCCTCGTTTTTATGAAGGCTTGGATATGCATATAGCGTCGGCAGCTCGGTCGTCATGGGGTACTTTTCCGGACTGTAATTGCTATTGACGATGCAGACGTTGGAAACCTTGTATGCTAGAAATCTTAGCTTCACTAGTATTAGCACACGTAGACAATCAGGAGAGATTTGTATTTATTTATTTATTTATCTATCTATCTATCTACTTATTTATTTATTTTTACCCTCACTATGTATGATTTTATTTTATCGATGTAACATCCCATTCCACATTTAGTCCCTGAGAAACGTGTTTCAAAAGCACGATTAATAAAGCCAACGCGTGGATTGTACATTATTTTGTACGAGCCGACTTCATTCAATCCTAAATGCCGCGTGCTGATTGGCTCTCTGCCCTTCTATGTAGAATAAGGTGATAAAATCGAGGCATTTTATTGCATTTATATTTACAGCATTTGGCAGACGCCCTTATCCAGAGAGACTTATAATGGAGGGTTAAGGGGCCTTGCTCAAGCGCCCACTAGTGGCTGCTTGGTGATGGTGGGATTTGAACTTTTGCAATCTTCTGGTCCAGAGCCCACCAATGGCTTAACCACTGAACTCCCACATCCCATATTGGTGCATAAAGATGGATTTAGTTTTTGTGTGGACCAAAAAATGATGATACTGTTATAACGCCGCCCCCCCCCCCCCAATCATTCATGCGGCTTAAAGATGATCCACTGCTTCGTTAACCAAGCCACAAGCGTGTTGTTTAAGGTAGTGATGTAAAGGAGGTGGCGTCCCAACTCAATACGGTTGAGGTACAACAGAGCTGTACATCAGGCCACACAAGATGTAATCCTGTGCTTATGTGTATAAGTGCAAAGAAATACCATATCTATGATGGTGTACATGCGAGAAAAGAAGTGTGTCCTGTGGTAGAACGTTTTCACTCCTCCTTGCCCGAAAACAACCTCAGAACGTCCTCGATTCAGGTTACAGACGATGATTATAATATACCTGGAGGAAATTTGATTGTAATGGCTTCCGGATGGGAAACGTACTATTCTATAGGAACCTGTCTTATACGAGGAACCGCTGTCAGTCGGAATAAACTCCTTTCCGTTATATATTTGGAACGACATATGATAACCATCACAGGGCGCTCAGACTCCGGCATTCCGGAAGTGTATGTGCGGGAGGGGGCGGACGTTTTGCGGGGGGGTTGTGGGGGGCAGACGGACTTTATACAAGCTGCAACAAATCAACGTCGTGGGTTAATACGTGGAGTCGACTTTGCACCCGGAAGCTGTGAGGCGAAATAGAAATCAGGAATTAGCTTACGTGTCTTTTAAGGATCTGGTAATCCTTATCAGTGGTTTGAGTGAGCGAGTCTTCCCTCTCAAGCCGCCTTGTTTACTGTCTGGCATCATGTTGACGCTCGGCTTCCTGACACACCTTTCAAACAGCTCCAGGCACTAATTGCATTAGCCGGCGAAACGGATTCCAGCCGACCGATGGTTCCGGCGAGTGACCCGAGGCGACCGGGGAAAAAAAAAAAAAAACAAACTCTCATACAGGCTCTCAAAAGAACAGAAAGTACAAAGATGCAGTGAATCCATGACCTGTCAGAGTTGTGCATCGTCTGGATTGTATTCCATGCGTTTCAAGGGGTTGCGCCGGGTCAAACTCCTTGTCTGCTGCTTCCTTCTTTTGTGTGTGTGTGTGTGTGTGTGTGTGTTTTACAGCCATAACACCATACCAGGACAGGTGCTGAAAGACAGAGAGCAGACGGAGAGCAAATCCGAGTTATGAATCAAACTAACGCTGCCACGCTCATTACAGCGCTGAGACTGAGGACAGGGCAGTGAGATATGAGCTGCTTTTAGTTCATGTAGAAGGAATTTATCTCGTTTTCTTACCTGGCTCTATTTTTCAAAATGCGGTTTTTGGATACAGAGGGGGAAAATGTGTCATCTGTTTGTAGCTGATTGCCACGGCCATGTTTATCCCGCAGCGCCTCCCCACACACACACACACACACACACACACACCTTCAACAATGTGGTCGTGTTTGGAATTCGTCGTGCTGCTCCCTTTAGTCACCATGAACGTTATACAGCCGGGGTTTGTCTTGTTGAATGTCTGAAGTTGAAAAAGCGTAGCATTTCCATACGACTGATGAAACCCCGCCCCCTGTTAGGATTGGTCGGAGCCCCGCCATGTTGCATTTCGTATTTCCCAAGTATAATGCGGGGCGGGAGGCGGAGAACTACGGAAGCTCGCTGTGCCAAACCCAGGTGGAATCGTAAAATCCATTTCCGTATTTTCAACATCGGCATAAACCATAAAATCGATAATAACGATTAATCTGTAGCCACTGTGGGAAGCTCAGGATGGTTCAACCTTTTCCTCCTACGATACATTTACAGCATTTGGCAGACGCCCTTATCCAGAGCGACTTCCCAACTGAGTGATTGAGTTTTAAGGGCCTTGCTCAAGGGCCCCACTAGTGGCAGCTTTGTGGTGGTGGGGTTTGAACCTGTGATCTTCCCGGTCCAGAGGCCAACACCTTGACCATTAGACGCCTGGGCTACCACCTTCCTACCTCAGATTTTTTATATATATATATATATATATATATTTATTTATTTATTTATTTATTTATTTATTTATTTATTTATATAGCGCCGCAAAGACCACCCGGCTTCATTCCTTCATTAGATGTGTCCCCCCGGCTTCCTTCTTCCTGGTCGAAGTGGCTTGCTCTTTAAATGTGCTGACAGCTGGTTCTGTGAGAGGCCCATCAAGGGGAAGGAACAAGGCAGACGAACATTGTGTATGGTGTGTGTGTGTGTGTGTGTGTGTGTGTGTGTGTGTGTGTGGGAGGGGGGGGCTGGGGGTGGGGGGGGGGGGGGGGGGTGGGGTGTGTGGAATGAGAAGCACAGAGGGATTAAACCTGGGCACTGGACCATGAGCTGTGGGTTTGTTATCAAAGATCTTTGTAGTGCTGTAGATGTAAATTGTATTAAAAAAAAAAACAAAAGCAGTTCTCTGCACATAAAAATTGGATCGGGTCAAAAATCTCAGGTGGATACTGGATATTTATTAACCTCGGTTCTTTTTGCTTGCGGAATATTTCCTTTCAGAGTGCTTATTACTACAATGTGGAAGCGCTGCTATAGGATTTAGCAAGTACTTCTTCATTACAATATACCTTTTATGGAGAAAAGTTTGACCATATGATTATAATGTCATTTTTGCTTTTTTTTAATGCTATTTGCTTTTATAATGACTGACCAATCTTCTGAGAAGTCCGAACCAGATTTTGTGCTCATCCCGCCACCTGAGCGTTAGTAAAGGAGCTGCCGTGTTGTATTTCGTATTTTGCAAGTGTAACACGGGGCGGGAGGCGGTGAACTACGGAAGCTCGCTGTGTCAAACCAAGGTGAAATCGTAAATAGTTTTTTTTTTTTTAACATCGACCATAAAATCCCTTGCGCCAAGGCCTCGTACAGCTACAACGGGAAGGAAACCCATACATCATCCGTAGGATCCTAATGACGATGAATCAGCCAGGTCTAGGCTGGTATGTATTAAAAATGCTTCTAGGATGGAATAGTGTTGGGTTCTGGGTGTCCAAGGCTTATTGATGCACACGTGGGAATGTAGTAGGGATGTGGTGTAGCCCAGTGGTTAAGGTGTCCGCCTCTGGACCAAAAGATCACGGGTTCAAACCCCACCACCACCACCATCAAGGCCCTTCACCCTCAATTGCTCAGTTGTAAGTCGCTCTGGATAAGGGTGCCTGCCAAATGCAGTAAATGTAGTAGGTCAATTTGCTGAAGTAATTAACGCTGTTTTGGCACAGAAAGACAGACAGAGAGAGAGAAACTGTGTTAACATGGTGGTCATAATCTTATGCCTGGTCAGTGTATAATGGGATGGTTAGTTATAGACTGGATCATTTATAACATCATCGTCAAATCCGCAGTTGAGAAGACTCTGGGATTTGGATTCAAGAACCCCAGAATGGTGATAAACAAGAAAGAAACACAAAATGCAGATGATTGGCATATCAAAGCCATAGTAAATAATACATTTTACAGCCTGGTCATAGATCATCATTCGCCAGCGTAGATAAACGTGAAACGATTACCTTTGCCAGCATTCAAGGAAATCTGTTTAGAATTTGCCTTTGAATGAAGACTTTTTTTTGGGGTGGGGGGGGGTACATTAATGGCAGCGGGTACCTCCCATGTGCACTTCTGTGGGTCATTAATCGTAAACAGTACAGTCGTGCCAACCCTCTCTATGCACTCTCTTTCGAACTACTTCTTTTTCTTTTTTCTTTTTTTTCCCTTTGGAAGCGTAGATACTGTGAGCCGTGCTGTTTAGGATTCCGTCCTGTGTTGGGAGCAGAAGAGGAGGAAGTTTGTGGTGGGGGAAGCACTCGAGCTCCCTTCCCCCTGCCTGTGGATCTTTGTCGCTTCTGAATGGAGCTTTGACTGGTTCCAGACGACTGGGCCAGCACCACAAAGCTCTTCACACACTGATAAATGGGTCTCGGCTCGCAGTATTGTGGATCCTTGCGCAGACCCCGGAGCATTCTGGGACTGTCGGACAACGGGCTTGTCAGCGAGTGAAGCAGCACAGATGGGGCGAAAACGCGAGGCAATGCAAGCAGTCAGTCGGACAAATCAGTGCTGGCATTAAGTGCGTGTCTCGGGGCAAGGAAGAGATTTATCCCGTTTTTGCCGGAATCCTGAGAGTCAATGCGTGTATAAATTGCAGGGTTTTTTTACTTAATCAATGAAGAAACTTCAGAGTGTCTAATAGTTTTCAGCACATTCAGTATTGTTGTTTTTTCCCCCCTAAATTCAGAACAAACACGCCATTCAGTACCGTTGTTTAACATTCCAAGCCTCCCTCTTTTACGCAGGGTGTCCCCCAGCTCCCATGCGCCAAGGCCCTGTACAACTACGACGGGAAGGAACCCGGCGACCTCAAGTTCGGCAAGGGCGACATCATCATCCTGCGTCGGCAGGTGGACGAGAACTGGTACCATGGCGAAATGGGAGGAGTGCACGGCTTCTTCCCGGCGAGCTTCGTGCAGGTGATCAAGCCCCTCCCGCAGCCTCCGCCGCAGTGCAAGGCCCTGTACGACTTTGAGCTGAAGGACAAGGAGGCTGACAAGGACTGCCTTCCTTTCTCAAAGGTGAGCCACGCGTGCCGGGGGTTATTGCGTTGTGTGGAAGGTCCCTTTCGTTGTTTGATACATAACAGTACTGCCGTCGTTTCTCCCCTGCACAGGATGACATTCTGACAGTGATTCGACGTGTGGACCAGAACTGGGCCGAGGGAATGCTGGGAGATAAGATTGGCATCTTCCCCATATCCTACGTCGAGGTATTTCACAAATCCTGGTTCATTTCTGTGTTTCAGTTTAAAAACAAACAAACAAAAAAACAACGAATTTCGATATTGGAAGTTAAATTTCTATACTACATAGTCTTGCAGACTTATAGGGAGGGGGTACGGGGTCAGGGCCATGTTATCACCAAGATGACACTCTTGGGCCCTTAACATTTTCTGTATCCTGGATAACCCTGAGCTCTAACCCCAGCCTTCTAAAACCATTGGGGCACATACATTTATTTTACATACTTATTGATCCCAGGAGGGAGATTCAGGGAGCGCAGGGTCATGATACGGCACCCCCTTGAGCACAGACGGTTAACAGACTTGCTCAAGAACCCAAGAGTGGCTGCTTTGGCGATACCGGGGCTCGAACCACCAACCTTCTGATCAGTAGTCCAGCGCCTTAAACCACTTAGCTACCAGTTATTGCCTAGCATACACTATATGGACATCCTTTTTTTGTCTTGTACAGCCACAAGGGTGTTGGTAAGGAAGCCTGGGGTACCGTTTGTAAACCATCCCACAGGGTTGAGGTCAGAGCTCTATAGCTGGAGATGTAAACTATATCTTCCTGGATCTGGCTTTGTGGTTTGTGAACATATTTGTGTCGACTAGTTCAACCGAAGTGAAAATTTCATGCTATACATTTATGTGCCTCCAGTTGTGTGGGGAGGATTCCCATATGGCTGGAAAAACTCCGGCGTCCCAATACGTTTGCTCCTATTGTGGACCAGTGACATGATTGGGACCAGTGTATTTATTTTAATTGGGCTCCCACGTGGACCACCAGTTTCCTAGACGATCCCACGGCCGCCCATGACTGCAGGCGACAGCGAGCACAATTGGCTTTACTTTCTGGCATTTCTTAGACATCTGTTAGCTTGTGCATTATTGAAAGGAGTCGCTTTTTATCCCATACAAGTCCATGGTCGCTCACGTTTGCAAACTTGTCAGGGAAAGTGTCGGGAGCTGGAATGGACTCTAATTGGCCGCCTTTACAAGTGAGATATGCAAGAAAATGGAGCGCGTGTTTCTTGGACACGTTGCTGTCATCATCTGTCATCCGTGACTGTATAGCTGTAAAGCCCGCAAGCATTCAGAAACACATCTCCATCATCAGCTTGTGTAACCGCCAGCATGGCCAATTACGCCTCTCTTTGGAGAGCTTTATGTTGTCAGCGAGGCTCCTAAATGGCAGAGCTTTAATGCTGGCCGTGTGAATAGAGGTGCGTGACAAACTTTTCCGTGGCAAAATAGCGAATGATTTGTCACTGACACAAAGAAACCCTATAGGCTGCAACGGTACAGCTGGCCATTGAAACAGCTGTTGTTTGAGACACATTTTCTATATTATCACCTTAATACTATGTTAAAAAAAAATAGCTACTTGACTGTTCGGCCGTGTACACCTTATCAGTAGGATTACAACGGTTTGGGAGTTTAATCCCTTCATTTACTCACTATTGGGAGACTATATCCTCTCATTCAGCCCCTCAACCATTCGTTCATATCATTCGCTCGCTCCCTTCCAGGAGACAGTCGTTTACTCATTCCCACACCGGCACTCGGTGGAGGAGACGGTAACAGTAGTAGGCAGTCAGTTACTCGCTCGTGCAATCAGTCATGTAATTTCCTGCTTTTCATACTGAGGAAGTATGGCAGCGAGTTACTCATTTAGGCAGTCAGTTATTCACTCACTCACTCCTTCACTCAGGCAGCCAGATACTCATTTAGGTAGGGAGTCAGTTACTCGTTTAAGTAGGGAGTGAATTACTCGTTTCTGTATGGGGCCAGTTACTCGTTTATGCAGTCAATCAGTTCCTTATTTTGGTAGGGAGTCCTTATTTCTTGTTTAGGTAGGGGGCCGGTTGCTCGTTTAAGGCAGGGAGTCGGTTGCTCGTTTAAGGCAGGGAGTCGGTTGCTCGTTTAATGCAGGGAGTTACTCACTCAATGACTCACTCCGGCAGTCGGGAGCTCATTTGCTCAGGAAGTCTGTTACTTAATCACTCATTCACTCAGACAGGTCAGTCGCCCAGGCTGTCAGTTACTCTGGCAGTCCTTTTGCACCCTTTCCATCCATCCATCCATTCATCAATCTATCCATCCACTTTTCTTAAGAGCGACTCATCTCCTTCCCGCTCCCTCATTTTTTTCTCCTTTCCGCTGTGTCTTTTCCGTCACTAACCTGGGCCCTAAAAAAAGCTTCAAAACAGTCCAAAATAGCTGCTCTGACACACGCAGGTCTTCAGCAGCGCCGCTCATATGCACGCAGAAATAAAGAGAGGGGGACGAGAAGGGGAGAAGAGAGGGAGGGGAAAAGGATTACAAAAGCCATAGCTATTTTCACCGTCCCGGCTTGTTTCCAAAAACAAGCGAGCGCCTTTGTGTATGTAATATCAGACTTGGCTGACATCAGAGGAGACACGAACACGGCTGTATGAAAGCGAGTGACAGAAATGGGTATTTGGGGGGGTGGTGGAGGGGGGTGGTGGTGGAAATAGCTGTTTCTGGCACTTATGCGGTTCCTCTCATCCTCTGTGTGCCTGCTAATAGGAAATCGGAGCAGTGTGTGTGTGTGTGTGTGTGGACTTGGAGAATTGCAATTACTGTATCCAAATGCAAATGTTTGCCACACCCTTAAAACTGTGTACCGGCAAAGGTTATATTACACAGATGTTCGATTTTGCAAGGGAAAAAAAACCCATACGTGTCGAATAGAGAGTTGGAGAAAAGCCGAGTGACGTCATTAGAAAAATATTTTGCTTTTCTCAAGATTTTTCATATAACAGCATTAAGATCCCTGCGAAGTTCTTCCTGACAAACATCTGTTCTGACTTTCCCCAGATGTCCGACACAGGTCCGGAGAGGGAAACGATGATGCATGGCTTTGTCCGTCTCGTTACAGGGACACGCCCTCTATTCCGTCTATAACCGATATCGAATCATAAATCACTCGGCCGCTTTCCACCCTTTAAACACATAATAATGTACGTAATGCGCGGTAATGCATGGCTATTCAGTGAGCAGAAAAACCGTACTACATACACACCTTAAACATCAATATTACCTTTCAGTGTCTGCGCATGTATAAACATGACTCACTTAACTTAATGAGCATGTATGTGCTCCGGGACATGCAGGGGAACGCAACGTTTTATGCCTCGTCGTGTGTGTGTGTGTGTGTGTGTGTGTGTGTGTGTGTGTGTGTGTGTGTGTGTGTGTGTGTATATGTGCCCCACTGACTAAAGCTTTTCTACTTTTTCTTTGGTTCCCCTGTACCACCTTATCGCTTCCCGTGATCCCAGCCTCTCCTGTGTGACAGTAATACGTACCCGATTCTCTCTTTTTTTCCACCCCACCCACCCACTCTTCCTTCTCTCGCTCTTTCATCCGTCCCGACAATAGGTTTCACACAGAGTGTAACGCTTATATAAAATCGTTCGCTTAACTTTTCCTCTTTTGATTTTTTTTCCTTTCTTTTTTTCCTCCCACCAGTTCAACTCGGCCGCACGCCAGTTAATCGAGCTAGACAAGGTGCCAGACGACTCCGCCGAGGGCTCCTCCTCGTCGTCGTCGTCCTCTTCTTCCTCGTCCTCCTCGGGCCCCCAAGCCAACGGCTTGCAGAAAGCGCCGGGGGAGAAGAAGAACAGCAAGAAGCGCCACTCGTTCACCTCGCTGACCATGTCCCATAAGCCGTGCCTGGCCCCGCCACCGCAGCGCCACTCCATGGAGATCAGCGGGCCCGTGCTCATCAGCTCCTCCAACCCTACGGCGGCGGCGCGCATCGGAGAGCTCAGCGGCGGCCTGTCGTCCAGCGCCCCCTCCCAGGTGAGCTTGTAGGGCTTTTTAAAGGAAAAAGCACATACGATTATAATTCATAGGGTATATGCTATATATGGGAATATGCTATCTGCCCTCTTCCACATACATGAGCTCATACCGAGCTGTGATTTGATAAAGGAGTAAGGGTGCCTTGCTTATTCCTCCTATTCCTGTGAACCCTATGAAGTTACACATACACTGTACCTGTAATATACTACCGTTCTCTCCGCATTCACATGCTTCCTTATATCACTCTTAACTTCATTAAGGTTCATGATGCTGCCACAGCTGTATTTTAAAGACGGTTATAAATATTCCTGAGCGCTGATTATAAATATTCATGACTCCCTGCGCACTCCCTGCAATGCCTGACAGTCCGTAAAAAAAAAAAAAGCACGAACGCTGGAAAATAGCGCCGTTTCCGTTTATGTGCGTGATATTCAGGCAGGTCAGGAGGATGATTCGTGGTTTACAGATTCTCAACACGTACACACACTCAGAGAGAGAGAGAGAGAGAGAGAGAGAGATATCAGACGTTTAAATTGAAGCATAAAGGTTATGATCTTAGAGATGCTAGCTCATCGTTGACAGCACCACATGATCGAAAATACTCTTCAGTGCAGGATCCCTCAGTAAAATGTGCGTTTGGCTTCAGAGGGCGATAATTCGAAAGAGAAGCGTATATATGTGTAACTCCGCTGGCATCCTGCTGTCTGAAAATGTGGACGGATGACAGGAGGACTTGATTAATGACAGGATGACAGCCGGTCTCCGAGCGATAGACAGGGGAGGTGACATCTCGTAACCTCGCGCTTTCAGGTTAGAATTGATTCGCATTTTATTAAAGCCTAGCCCGGTTTGTGGCTTCCACCGTCAAAGGACAAACAGGTCACCTCTAGCGAGACGGACCTGGAGCTTCTCGGGTTTCCGTCTCATGCGAAAAGGCCGAGACGGAGCCGAAAGAACGCCGGCCCTTATTCAGCTCCCTGAAAGGCTGGTCGTTTCAGTGGAATGAGGAAGCGTCTGCGTAGACTTTTCACTTCGTTTGTACGGACTGACGTCGTCTCCGCGTCGATGGGACGCCTGGGAAATCTGATGCCGTGGGGACGTTTTCGCCTGGCTGTAATTAGGGTTCAGACGTGGTGTTTCTCTCGCCAGTGTAAGTTTATAACCACCTGGCTGAAGTAAATTTTTTATTATTTTTTTTAATAGTCCACATTTAGTCCCGTTAGAATAATTTCCCATTCTTCCGGGAAGATGTTGCAGTAGAATTCGCATGGTGCTTCATTCATTCATTCATCTTCTACCGCTTTATCCGATCTTCCCTCGGGTCACGGGGAGTCTGTGTCTATCTCAGGCGTCTATGGGCATTAAGGCAGGATACACCCTGGATGGAATGCCAACCCATCACACACAATCACGCATTCATACACTAGGAACAATTTTCCAAGGTGCCAATCAACCTACCGTGCATGTTTTTGGAGGAAACCGGAGAACGCAGAGAAAAACCTCCTGAGGCACGGGGAGAACATGCACAAACTCCACACACACATGGCCGAGACGGGAATCGAACCCCCGACCCTGG
>JACRUU010000025.1:3571887-3576887 GCA_030449085.1 Kryptopterus vitreolus
TTTGTTGTCTTTAAATTTTCACAAGTACTTTTAAGAGGTGCAGAAATCATCACCCGTGCGAACGGATATGAGGTCCTGGGAATTGTTAGGACAGTTAAAGCAGAGAAGAGGCTGCGTCTTAAGGGAAGGAGAGACCCGGGGGTTGTGGAGAGAACGAGGGAGTGAATGAGGAGGAGTGACTCGAACAGCACATCAAATATTTCTAATATGAGTTTGTCCCAAATTCCAGCTCCTTGAGGTATTGCGTTTTTTTTGTTTTTTTTTTGGCAGAAGACAAAGCAGGATTTTGGAGCCAAGCGTTTTTATTGGACTCTTCCCTTCAACCCAAACCCCCCCCCCCCCACACACACACACACAACCCCCCCGCCCCTCCAAAAAGCTCAAGTGCAGCCGGTTCCTTGCTGTCCAGAAACACATGTATGTGCAGACAACTTTGAATGGCTGAAATGCATCATGTGTCAAGGGGAAAGGAAAATTCAGTCGTTATGTTTGACAGATTTTGGTAACACGTTCGATTCATGGGTCATTACGATTTCTGTGTAGATCATTATATGTCTTATGTGTAGATTTGGGTGTTCATAAATTGTAATAAAACGGTAATTGATGTGCTACAATCATTCTTTCAACGTTATATTATTTTAACTAGAAATCTGTCATGAAAGCATATACAGTGTAAGTCGGTACTGCAGAACTCATCAAATTTGGTAATCATCAAGTTACAGTGTTGGGGGGGGGGGGTGTCAGGTATAAAGCTCGAACCTCTGCTGATTTTGTACTATTGCCCATTGACAAAGAAATGATCAGTCTATAAGTTTATTTCAACAGCCAGAGACAACAAAACAATCCAGAAAAACACATTTTAAAAAGTACTTGGCAGCAAAACTGATTTTGGCAATCACAGAGGTCAAAGTTTTCTTTTATATCATTTATTTATTTTGTAGATGGCCACCAGGCCTGCACACATCTCAGGCGGCATTTCGTCCCACTCCTCTTTACAGATCCTCTCCAAGTCCTTCAGGTTTTGATGCTGACGTTTGGCAACTCAAACCATCAGCTCCCTGCACAGATTTTTGTACGGGATTGAGGTCTGGACCTCTCCAGGACCTTCTTGAGCCATTCCATTGTTTCATGTGTCATGTTGAAATATCCATCTGCGAACAATTTTCACTGAGGTTTCCACTCTGTATCTGTCCTTTGTCCCTTTGAATGTCCTGTCCCCTTTTCAGAAAAACACCCCCAAAGCGTAACGTTTCGGGCCTCCTCCTACAAACACTGAACACGTGAAACGATGCCAAAAAGCTTGATCATCTGATCACAGCGCTTTCAGACACTTTCATGCATTCAGATGTTTAATAATATGGATTACACACTAAAATCCGATCCACACTATAATCCAATTCTCAAATCTCGGCTAATTCCAACCTTCCATAACGTATATTAGGAGTCGAACTCATCGTTGTCGGCCACATCAGCATTATGGAGGGCCTCGAAGGGCCAGTTCTAACTATAAGACAGTATATATTTAACATTTACAGCATTTGGCAGACGCCCTTATCCATAACGAAATACAACTGAGCAAATGAGGGCTAAGGGCCTTGCTCAAGGGCCCACTAGTGGCATCTTAGTAATGGGATTTGATCCTGTGATCTTCCTGTCCAAAGGCCAATGCCTTACCCACTGAGCTACCACCCTCGTGTTTGATGAGCGACGCCACCTCGTAACACAAAACACATAGAGCTTTCTCTCCTTGAAGCACAAACCTGTCTTTCTTGGACATTTTGAGATGGAATTTTCTCGGCCCTTGGTAAAAGCCAATATGGGATACGCTGCAATCTAGAGACGGGATGCCGTCACTTCCCAGATAAACATGGTCGTATGCATTGTGGGAGATGTAGTTTATTGTCAATACACCTTGCCACATAAGACGACCCGGTGGGCCACATTTGAGTTTGACTCTGTGCCCTATTTAGACAGCGGAAATCTTTTCCAACACTATGAACTTCTTCCAGCACAAAATTGGGTTGTGGTAACTTGAACTACAAGACCTGTTCCAAAGCCTGTGACACAAAGCCAGCTCCGTGAAGATGTACTATACGTGCTTTAGAGCTCGGACCTCAAGGCTATTTGGAAAAACACCACCACGATCACCCTTGTGTCTATATAAGGACAAATCTCTGAATATAATGGAGAAAGTATGGACTAAATGTAGAACATCATATAGTATATATCCATCTTTTACATAATGTATACAGAGGGAATGTAAACAGTACATCGAGAGTGCATGCAGCGGAAATGTATATGCGTTATCTTTTGGGAATGTGAAGGAAGGTACTTTTCACTGGTCTGAGTGGGAGGAATGGTGTTCGTCTTTCTCTTTTTCCTATCCTGTCCAATTCTGAGCTCGTATATGCCGAAAAGGATAAACCTTGCTTTTCTCAGCCCTCTATGATAAAAAAGCACGAGCAACAGTTTCGAATAATGCAATGATATGCCTCATATATATCGCCCAAAACCCATGAGTTATCCATCATCCCCTCCGGCTAGAAGCTATCATGTGTTCACAGTGTGTGCGCTGTTGCTCGGAAAACGGCAAAAAAAAAAAAAAAACCTAGGAAATTACAAAGCACCCGCCGGTTTTCCAAACCCCTCGAAGTATCCCGCGTGTCTACTGTTCAGCCACGTAGGAAGTGAGTGGGCAGTTCAGAAGCTTGGGTTTCGAAGAGTGAATTTCCGATCATCTTCCAGGCTCTTCACGTTGCTGAAAGATGGTGCAAAAAAAAAAGGGGGGGGGGGCCGGGGTCGAGTGCATGTCAGCCTCATACCACAAACATGCTCTAAAACACTTAATGTTCGATCTCTGCACACACACAAAAGTTATATTAATGTACACACACATATATACTGCACTATGGGTTAACGACTGATCTGGAAACGCTAAGTTGGCCTTGTCGCGGTCACACGCAATTTATTACACGCAATAACTTTTAGTGCTTCGTCTTCTGAAACATGCGGGCGAGAGAGAGAGAGAGAGAGAGAGAGAGAGGTATTTTCAGGTCACACACTTGGCCGGATCGGGTAGAATTCTGGACCAAGGAAGCAAATAATAATAAAAGAAAAAGGCGATAAAGTTGTCGGTGATTGATCGTCCTCTGGGCTGCTATAGAATGTGCAGAATAGTTGGCGAAAGATGTCACCGTGAAAGCGCATGATTAGGAAATAAAGCAGATTTAAAAAAAGGGGGGGGCACATTAGGATTTCTATAGAATTGTTATTTTGCTCGTGTCGCGTTCGTCTCCTGTTTCTGTCTCTGTTGCTTTACGTGCAGACTTGCTTGGAACTTCCTTGCCTTTACGGTCCTCCTGGGTTTTATTTATTTATTTATTTATTTATTATATCCTTTCCAGCATTCCTACTCTGAAACCATTTTTTTTTTTGCTGCTTGAGACTATGGTGGAATTTCGCTTCCACTTTTATGCTGATTTTTTTATTATTTTTTTCCTTTGTTTTGCGCATCAGTTACCTCTGCTATGTTTCTATGGCTGGAATATTCATTACTCTGTTTTGTAAGGCTTTGGCAAGTATAATATTCTTTCGTTCCGTTGCAGGACCTGCTGAAACGAACGAAAGAAGTCCTGAATAGACTCTGTAGGTTAGGGGGGAGGGGAAAGAAAATGTATGGATGTTGATCCCTCCATTTAGCAAGTTTTAATGGTTCATGGATTAAGGACAGTTCGGTGCTGCTGGAAGGACGAGCTGTGACAGGGCACTGATTGAGTAAACAGTTATTTATTTATTTATTTATTTATCTTCTTCGGAAAGCTTGAACAGTACAACTAGTACTTTTCCCTTTCCTCAGGATTAGAGATATAATGTGAGGGCAGATGAATTACTAGATAAAATATGTATATACATACACTATATGGACAAATATATTGGGACACCTGGTTTTCCCAGCCATATGTCATTTTTCCCCAAAGAGGCTAATAAGTGGATCTGGGGAGTAAAATACTGATGGTGAGAGAGAACGAAAGGTAATTTCAGCAATTAATATGAAATGAAGGCCTGCAATTAGCAATAAGTCTGAACAAGGGAGTAGTGTGCGGAGACGAAGCGAGTCCTGACTACGCTGTTAATGGCGTTAATAGATTTTGAAATAAAACTCGTTGGTCCAAATGAGTTTGCGCACATTAATGTTTTTATTCCTCGAAACTTTAATTATTTTGCCAGCCGCTTTCTTGTAAAACGCCTCACAAGCGAGGCATTACCCAGTCCACGCACACGAGCTGTTAAACGTTTAGTGCCTGGACAGAACGTAAAGGAGACACAACCGAGCCATTATTGTCGGGGAATGAACACGGCTAGGAGTCAAATAATCATAAAAACCCCACACAGTATATGGAGGAAGGTTCGTGGAGACGAGAGCTTTAAGATTTCTGCTCGGTAAACACATTAACTCGTTAAAGTTAGAATAACGTCCACTCTTCTGGAAAGATCTTCCTCTAGAAGACGGGTCGGGCAAACTATAGCTGGTCCCGTGGTCCTTTTAAACCGGCCTTGTGAAGATGGGTGCAAATTAAATCACATAATTATTACTGCATTCAATTATGACTTGTAATTACTGGATGTTCCACCAGGTGGCGCGTTAGACACGGTGATATATTGAGTATTAATTTTGTTTATGTATGCATCTGGTGTTGGGCCGGTCCAGTCTGTCAAATTTTAAAAGTCGTTGTGGCCTCTGAGCCAAAAAGTTTGCCCCCCCCCCCCCACTTGCTGGAGCTGCTTTTGCGCACATTACCATAATGACTCCAGAACAGCTTTGCGTTTGCTAGTTCAAGTAAAAGGAATAGCTCATTCTGCTATAAAATTGTGTATACTGTAATGTCACTCTTTTCCCAGCTACGTGTACCCCGTATTTTTGTGCTAGCGCACTAAATTATGCTAGTTTCCACTTATATAGCCTAATTAGTTGGACGTCTTGAGGACTAACACATAAATTT
>JACRUU010000025.1:3579387-3616031 GCA_030449085.1 Kryptopterus vitreolus
GTCGTTGGCCACGGGGCAAAGACCGTCTCCCACTGTGAGTGACCAGAGTGGACGTCAGAGACCCACTGTGTAAGTATTAAATACAGACTTGGAGAAAATATATGGCTGCGCGTGTTTTGCATTTGCCACACGCGTGAGATTGAAGACCGCCGGTTGACCTCACGGCTCGTTCTTAAGTGACGGTTGAGCATGTCTGAGCACAGGTGAGAGTTCAGAGGTTTGACTTAAGGGGGGGGGGGGGGGGGGGGGGGGTGGTTTAGTGGGGGCCTCTCGGGTGCGGTTGCAGTCTCTGGGGGGGGCCTTCAGGTTTATTCCCTGACCTCTCACCTCTTTTCTTTGCCATTACTCTAGCTGCCCTAAAATATGCGCGACTAATCCCTTTGCGGCTTTAAAAAAAACAATCACCGCGCGCGTTTTTTGCCGCCTGGCATTTTAAACGAGGTTTCAGACTGACGCCACCAAACGTCCATGTGTTGGGGTTATTTGTTTTGCTTCGTAGAAGTTATGAAGTGTGTTGGTGTTTATGGGTCTCTCAGGTACGTCGCAATGTTCCCGTATACGCCTCGCAAGGACGACGAGTTGGAGCTGAGGAAGGGCGAGATGTTCCTAGTGCTGGAGCGCTGCCAGGACGGATGGTTTAAAGGAACGTCGATGCACACCGGCAAGATCGGCGTGTTTCCTGGCAACTACATGAGTCCCGTCAACAGGTATTCCGAGGCGTAGGATTTTCCCCTCCAATTAAACTGTCGCCATATAACGAGGCGTTGCTAAAAATGTTTGTTTCCTGGTGTTTCAGAACGGTGGCGAGCAGCAGTCAACCCAAAGTGTCATTAGCGATGTGCTCGCAGGCCGGACGCAGCGTCACCATAGTGAGCTCCTCGTCCTCTCCGACCGGAGCCGGCCTGGGTACCGTTGATCCCAACAAGCCTGTCCCTGTTGGCATAGGCCCGGCCCCTTCGAGCCCCATCCCGGCAGCTGTGGTGACAGCAGCTCAGATGCCACCTGGTCAACATCCCAAAGTACTCATGCATGTGACGTCACAAATGACTGTGAACCAGGCACGCAATGCTGTGAGAACTGGTAAGTTAAAACCAAAATCTCTTTCTTCCCAGGTTAATATTGTGTTCAAACAAGCTGTCTATTGATACTGACTATCTTTTGACCCCTCCCCCTACCTTAGCCGTGGGCCACAATCAGGACCGGCCCACTGCAGCCGTAACTCCTATCCAATCCCAGAGCGCCATGGCTTTCCTGCCTCACCTGGCTGTGTGTCCGCAGCCGTTGCCTGGCATTGCCTCCGCCTCGAACCCTGGCTCAAGCAGAATGGGAGTGGCAATGGGTTGTGCCGCCGCCTCCCTCACCCCACCCAACATCAGCGCTGCTTCTTTGGAGGTCGACGGCATGAGACTAAGTGCCATGGTGTCGGTCCCGGCCACTCCTGGGAACCCCAAGCCTCTCGGTGCCTCGGCAGCGAATCAGGGTCCTGCTTGTAAACTAGACAAGGACTGCAAGGTGAGATATATGTGTGGAATTGTGCGTGGGCATATTATGTCCTCTTTTCCTTTCTTTAATTCGCTAATTAACTAGTCTTTAGTGGCTTGGATCTGAGTGTGTTATTGAGCAATGTACCCAATAATGGGTGCCTGAGGATACTTAAGCATCTGCTAGCTTGGAATCTGTGCTTTTTAAGATGCTGAATCGAAGTAATATGCTTGAGAGCAATGAAAAGGGGAAAAAAACATTCTGAATTCCTGTTGTTCTTGTGTACGTGTTATTTGGTGTCATTCTATTCTAGTCATTCTAGCTCGGATGTATGTATCCGTTTACATTCGTGGCATATGGCAGATGCCTTTATCCAGATTGACTTACAGTAATCCCGTTTTATATACACCTGAGCAAGAACGGCACTGAGGGTCTTGTTTTAGGGGTCTTGGAATGGAAGCTTGGTGGATTAAACTTAATACCTGGGATTTGATTCTGTGTATTGATTGAAAATGTGTTCAAGACGGAGCTATTTGTGTCAGGGAAAGAAACACAATAATGTGTGTTCAATTCAATTTATATTTGATTCAATACAATCCTATTTAACGCAATATGATACCATGCAATTCAGTGTAGTGCGGATGTGTGACTTGACGCGTCCATAAAATGTTTGGTTTTCTTCATATTACTCCATACTAGTCCAAGTGACTCCTCTTACTCCATAACACCTCATGCATTAGGACATAAACCAAGCATGTGACCTGCTCCCAGTGCCTCAGTTCTGGGGCATCCATCATTCACCCCTTCTGAGCAGCCAGTTGGGAATTCATCAGTGTCGTGGCGTACACGTTAAACAATTCGCACTCGCCGCTCGGCTGTTTCATCTCTGTCAGCCAGGAGCCTCCTCCACGTCCGTGAGTTCCCAGACTGGTGCCTTTCCTATCATCAGTCTTACTCCTGATAGATGCTTTCCTGTTATTGTTCGTGTGATCAGGGGATGTCAGGCATAGCTGCCATTTTTCTTCAGGCTCTAAATCACAAGAAGTGCGCTTGATATCCTTAAAGCCGTGACACCTCAAGGTGATGCTGAAGAGTTTGCACCGTCCAAGGATGACCGGATGGCTCCAGTTTTATGGAAAAGATTAAAACGAGTATGCCACTTAGATTACAGCTGAAATCCGTATGTGTGTGTTTGAGTTCGTAGCTTAGTAAAGAATAGCATGTAGTAGGAGGATATTGAAAAATATAAAATGGCTGACTAGATTGACGGCATATTCATTTTCATGGCACTGTTTTTATTAACCCGCAATTAATGCGGCGCACATTCTGCATGCACTCCTAATTCTATATCAGGAGACATTACAGTATATAAACCCAATGTCCTCTCTTGGTCACTTTAGAGGGAGAAGAAAGGCCTGTTGAAGCTGTTGTCAAATAAAAAGAAGTCCCGCCCCTCTCCCCCATCCTCCCCAACACTGGAGGCGGAGCAAGCTGTTGCTGCGGACGTGCCCCAAGGCGCCACGGCACCCGAAATGACCAACCCGACGGCAGGCCCTAGCGGAAACCACTGTCGGACTGGGCCTTGTAGCACGGAGACTGAGACACCGGCGCCTTCATCTTCAACATTATCGTCGTCGTCGTCAAATAATGATGCTGCACGCAGGAGTGGCTGTCAGGAAAACTCCGCCCCTATCGCACCACCTCCACGCCAGCCGTGCTCCTCGCTCCTGTCCATGCAGCATGACGGACGGCCGATAGTGTGCGAGAGGTACAGAGACATGTGGTCCTTTTTTGCTGAAATAGATGTGATACCGATATGACAGGTTATAAACTTAATATGATGCTTCCCCCCCCTATATGATCTAATCCTGTTATTTAAAAACATTCTTTTTGTTTGTGGTTGTGTGCCTTTTCTGAACACCACATTCAGTCTCCATTTCCTGTTATTATAACCTCTAGATCTTCCTACTAGATTTTGCATATTTGTGCCTATTCATATATTCACAAGGGAGTTGGTAATGTCAGGAACTGACGTAGGTGAAGTGCGGAGGCCTGGGATGCTGTTACAATTGGCCTCAGGTGTTCAATAGAATTGAGGTCAGAGCTCTATAGCAGGAGATCTTATACTCCAAACCATATATTCATGTTAGAAGAGGCAAATGAAATAAATATGATATACAGACGTGGACAAAATTGTTGGTACCCTTTGGTCAATGAAAGAAAAAGTCACAATGGTCACAGAAATAACTTTAATCTGACAAAAGTAATAATAAATAAAAATTCTATAAATGTTAACCAATGAAAGTCAGACATTGTTTTTCAACCATGCTTCAACAGAATTATGTAAAAAAATAAACTCATGAAACAGGCATGGACAAAAATGATGGTACCCCTAGAAAACACAGAAAATAATGTGACCAAAGGGACATGTTAATTGAAGGTGTGTCCACTAATTAGCATCACAGGTGTCTACAACCTTGTAATCAGCCATTGGGCCTATATATATGGCTCCAGGTAATCACTGTGTTGTTTGGTGATATGGTGTGTACCACACTCGACATGGACCAGAGGAAGCAAAGGAAAGAGCTGTCTCAAGAGATCAGAAAGAAAATTATAGACAAGCATGTTAAAGGTAAAGGCTATAAGACCATCTCCAAGCAACTAGATGTTCCTGTGAGTACAGTTGCACATATTATTCAGAAGTTTAAGATCCATGGGACTGTAGCCAACCTCCCTGGACGTGGCCGCAGGAGGAAAATTGATGACAAATCTAAGAGACGGATAATCCGAATGGTAACAAAAGAGCCTAGAAAGACTTCTAAAGAGATTCAAGGTGAACTTCATGCTCAAGGAACATCAGTGTCAGATCGCACCATCCGTCGTTGTTTGAGCCAAAGTGGACTACATGGGAGACGACCAAGGAGGACACCATTGTTGAAAACGAATCATAAAAAAGCAAGACTGGAATATGCCAAACTACATGTTGACAAGCCACAAAGCTTCTGGGAGAATGTCCTGTGGACAGATGAGACAAAAATCGAAGTTTTTGCCAAGGCACATCAGCTGTATGTTCACAGACGAAAAAATGAAGCATATCAAGAAAAGAACACTGTCCCTACTGTGAAACATGGAGGAGGCTCTGTTATGTTCTGGGGCTGCTTTGCTGCGTCTGGCACAGGGTGTCTTGAATCTGTGCAGGGTACAATGAAATCTCAAGACTATCAAGGAATTCTAGAGAGAAATGTACTAGCCAGTGTCAGAAAGCTTGGTCTCAGTCGCAGGTCATGGGTCTTGCAACAGGACAATGACCCAAAACACACAGCTAAAAACACCCAAGAATGGCTAAGAGGAAAAAATTGGACTATTCTAAAGTGGCCGTCTATGAGCCCTGACCTCAATCCTATTGAGCATCTTTGGCATGAAACATGCAGTCTGGAAAAGGCACCCTTCAAACCGGACACAACTGGAGCAGTTTGCTCATGAGGAGTGGGCCAAAATACCTGCTGAGAGGTGCAGATGTCTCATTGACAGTTACAGGAAGCGTTTGATTGCAGTGATTGCCTCAAAAGGTTGCGCAACAAAATATTAAGTTAGGGGTACCATCATTTTTGTCCATGCCTGTTTCATGAGTTTATTTTTTTACATAATTCTGTTGAAGCATGGTTGAAAAACAATGTCTGACTTTCATTGGTTAACATTTATAGAATTTTTATTTATTATTACTTTTGTCAGATTAAAGTTATTTCTGTGACCATTGTGACTTTTTCTTTCATTGACCAAAGGGTACCAACAATTTTGTCCACGTCTGTATATTGCTGTTAATAAAAGAAGATGGTAACCCAGTGGTTAAGACTTTGGGTTCTGGACCGAAACGTTGCAAGTTCGAGGCACTGCAAAACTACCACTAGTGTGCCCTTGAGCAAAGCCCTTAACCCCCATTTGCTCAGTGTGCCCCAGCCTTGCACAAGGGGCTTGCACAAGCCAGTGTATTCCGGGTACTGGTCCCAAACCTGGATAGATAGGGAAGGTTGCGTTAGGAAGGGTATCCAGAGTAAAAACATGCTCCAAATCTAATATGCGAACCATTCTGTGGCTGTGACGACCCTCGGAGAAGCCAAAAGGAAAAAAATTGGGGTTAATAAAAGACATGAATTTAAACTGAAACAAAAAGCAAAACTACCCGGAAAAACTATTCATATAGGAGCATAGCATAGTCTTTATTTGTCACATAAACATTACAGCACAGAGAAATTCTTCCTTCGCATATATACAAGCTTGTTTTGGAAGCTGCGGTCAGAGCGATAGATACAGCGCCCCCTGGAACACAGAGGGTTTAAGCGCCTTGCTCAAGGACCAAAGAGTGGCATCTTGCCGATTCCAGGGCTCGAACCCTTGACCTTCCGATCAGTATTCCAGTCCAGAGCCTTAAAAAGTGAAGGTTTGTGTTGCGTTACAGCGATCTCAACTATCTGTGCCAATTTATCAGCCGACCTCTAACTTAATGCTCAGTGATTAAGTCACAAACCTCTGGCTGTGTGCAGGTACCGTGTGGTGGTCTCCTACCCTCCCCAGAGCGAAGCCGAACTGGAGCTGAAAGAGGGCGACATCGTCTTCGTGCACAAGAAGCGCGAGGACGGCTGGTTCAAAGGCACGCTCCAGAGGAACGGCCGGACAGGCCTCTTTCCCGGCAGCTTCGTCGACAGCATCTGATTCGAACACGCGCTTGCTATCAAGCATCGTTAACGCCTTTTCGTACACAACGGACAAGAACCAGCGACGTATGCGCGATCTAAGCACAAATCAACCTGGCATTTTTACATTTTTTTTTATCCTGGACGCCATGGGGCTCTCACAGTCTCTTGGAGCAGAACTCTCAAAGACGAAAAAAAAAACAAAAAAAAGCACATGTATCATATAAACAGCATGAAACGGCGCTAAAAATCGACGATCCGTTAATTTATGTATTTCAGAACGGTGTACATGCGTGCCTTGTGCAGCATCACTTTATTGTATATACGCAAAACAGAGCTTCTCTATGAGTGGACTGAGCAAAGCTGGAAGATATGAATTTATTGTACTTAAAAAAACGTAGTTTCAACGTAGGCTATCGGATGATTTAATGTGAACTCTGATCGCTCGCCGATCCGCGTCGCTTGGTCACCAGTGGGCGGTGTTGGACGTCCCTGTGTTGATCTTCAACGGAACGGAACGGGAAGGTGTTAAACTACTGTTGGTCGGCCTGAAGATCGAGTTGAACTTGAATTTACTACTGATTTATTGAAAAAGTTATGAATATATATATATATATATATATCTATATATATATATATATATATATATATATATATATATATATATTATATATATTCAAATTCGTTCTGTAGAATTGTCCGTATAAAATTCCGTATACCGATGAATTTTCGAGGGGTTTATCAGGCGGCGAATTTGCGCGGCGAATCGTACCGGACGCGACTCAGTATTGGAGATGTAACGAACCTGCTGTAGATTTTATTCAGTACCGGGGGGGGGTTTAGTAGGATTTAGTACGATTACTGCTTTTGATATTTAAAAAAAAACAAAAAAATACAACACTCCATAGAGAGCATTCGAAAGGTGGTGGTGTAGACCTTTAACTAATGCTATTTCTATACATACAAATACGATAGCTGCTGCCTAACTTTGTGTTTTTTCTTTTCGGATACAATAGTACGACTGACAGCTGAGTGACGGATCACTGAAGCACACTCGTATTTCCTTTTTTCTTTTTAACGTTTTTACCTTACAGCTAAATATAGTCTATTGCACTACGCTCAACAGAGAAGGGATTAACCTTTTGGATCATGGTGCAACAGATGAGAGCTGCTTCATGCCTTGAGTCCGGCGACCCAGAGACGCCATTTCAGTGTTCGTATTTTGGGTCGTTTTTGCCTCGCCGGGTTTGCGGGACTTGTGAGGACCTCACGATCGTACCACAAATCCATGCATTATTATTATTATTATTATTACTACTACTACTACTTATAACAGGTTACAAGCAATCCCCTGGTATGCACAGTCATTTTTCTTTGTTTTCCTCTCCATAAGAACCCACCATAACAAATAATGACTGATCCCCTTAAAGAATTAGCTGTCTGTCATTTTTTTTTTCGTATAAGGACCCAAACCAAGACGTCTTATATACGTGACCAAACCCCATTTGTAGTTAGAAACCTGTTCCTCCTGTACTTTCCGGAGACATTCTACCCAATCCAGTGTTTGACCTTCACCATTAAACACATTTTCATTCAAATCAGATCTGATTTAAACACTGTTTACAGGTGTGAGCTGGTTTAAAAGGACCTCCATGAGCTAACTAGCGAGCTAGCGTATTTTTCTTTTCTTTTTTTTTTTTTTTTTTTCTCCTTGGTTCACCCCCCCCCCCCCCCCACCCCCCCCCCACCCCCCCCCCCCCCCCCCCCTTTCCAACCCGTACACTCTAACAGCACAGGCACTTGAGCTTCCTGTGCCATTGAGTTCTCTTGAAGTTGCACAAAATCAAGGAACAAACAAAACCCTGAGATTAGGGCAGAGGCTTATACATTTACACTACTTCACTTTTTTTTTATCATTATACACACCCTTTTTTGTGTGTCTTTCTTTCCATCTAAAGCTGACTAGGTCTAGGCATTTCCTCATTGTGCCTGGCCAAACCGTTCTCATGCTTTTGTTTGAGAGATGCAGTACTAAAACCTGACTTGAACATCGACACTCCTTTCATTATTATTATTATTATTATTTTTATACAAACCCTGGTTTTAGTACACGCTCATCAATACGTCTGCTAGTAGTGAAATTGATCTCATATTCACTAAAATCTTTGGAAGATAGTCTTTTTTTTTTGTAATGTGCTTAACTGTAATAAAATATCTTGATTTTCGAATGACCCTGGAGTGTTTGTATTTCATTTCACGCTGAAGTCACTATAAAGGCTTATGAAGATAAATCCAGGGCTTTTCTTGCGCAAGATTAGAGCCGCCAAGCATGTGTTATGAGCATGTGCTACCTCTGGATGTCATTTATTCTTCCTGGGATCAATTTTTTTGTTTGCTTTGTCTTTCTTTTTTCTGTTTGTACATTTTTGAATGTAGACTTCTGGATGAATAAAATGGGTGACGGTTTGTTTATTTTTATATGCCGAGGTTAATGTTTGGGTTAGATAAAGGCACTTGTACTGTGTTATTAGGCCATGTCCTCACAATACTTAAACTAAAAGTGTGTGTGTTGGGTGGAAGTAGGAAGAAAAAGGGAGCAGCTGATGTCTTGAGTTCATGCAGCTGAAAAGGGAAAAAGTAAGTCTTTTGGCACACCGTTGGAATACAAATATGAACCAGGAAACGTGCATTTACACCCATTCATAGGTTATCTAATGATAGTGGCAAGTGCTTACAGCTACTTACCTGTCTGCCCATCCATTCATCCTTCTGTCTGTTTATCCGTCTGTCCACCCATTGGTCTGTCCATCTGTCATTGTTACTAACTCTGGGCCACGTTGTATCTGTCTAACAAACGCTGACTGAACATGGTTCCTTCTTTTTGTAAAATTAAAATATTATTTTTTAAAAATGTGGTTATTTTAATATGTAGAACTGTAAAAAAAAAATCGATTCGCTTTGTGATTTCGGTGACTAAAGTGTTTTAATTCATTACAAGTGTGTTATTGTAATAAGTCTCAAAACTGAAAGTTTTTAAGCAATTAAACGTTGCGTAAGTAAAACATGCAGTAATATGACTCCCAATCTGTTTTTACGCGTCATTGAATGGCTTGGGGCTTTCATCTTAATGCAGAAATAGAGATAAAGCTTCGTGCTGAGGCACCTTGTTCTTTAGAAGCGTTATGGTGACACCTAGCGGTCAAACCTGAACGCGCAGGTTTTTACACGTTACAACGTTTTAAACGTTTGTTCGGTTCGGTTATAGTTGCGGGAATTTGACGAACAAATAAATGATCATAAATTTGATTAATGTAAAAACGTCATTTTCAAACAAGGATGATTGAGTACTAGTGCACAGAGGCCTTAAACGATTTACACTAAACTACCTTAATATTTGTAGTCCTTGTTACCGCCAAAAAAAGGTTTTTGCCCCGTTAATAATATGTAGTGTCTTCCACAATGTTTGCAATTGCAATTAGTCTTCCGTAATTAAATTCCCTGTACAGTCAGAATTAATTAATTTTGCTCCTTAGTAAACAGATCAGCACAAAAAAAAAGTTTTTATTTCTGTATATGCTGTAAATTAATTTCCTACCAAGGGATCTCGTTATTTTTTTATTTACTTTTTTATGGAAAAATAAATCGCTGATCCAAAGTGAATTCATTAAAATAGAAAAGCGCCTCCCCTGTTTGCCCAGCAGAGGGCAGCACTCATAGTGTTTCTCTTAGAATTTCTTTCTTAATTGTCTCCCCCCCCCCTCATGTAAACTCTTTTTTATAAATAAAATCTGTGTTTAAATCTCTAATGAACAGTTATATGTAGAGCAATTGTCATAGCAACTTTATTACACAAGATGAACCCCTTAGCCTTTTAATACTTTCAAATATTTTATTTAAACTCTCTCAATTAGTATTTTTAACTCTAATAAACTGGAGAAAAAAACCCTGAGGCACGGGGAGAACATGCAAACTCCACACACACACACACACACACACGCACGCACACACACACACACACACACGGCTGAGACGGGAATTGAACCCGGACCCTGGAAGTTTGAGGCGAACGTACTAAGCCACCGGGTCGTTCCAAGTCGTTCCATTGATTTTTTTTTTTTTTAATGCAATTACACTTTTATATTGAGTTTTATATGTATAAAGTATTTAGGAAGCTTCTAGGAGCTCTTCAGATCACACATGAGGAAACTTAGAAAAGATTGTCACATGATCTATGTAAGAGATGACACAGTGGCTGCTGAGGTTTCCTGTTAACTATATAAATAAGAGACACTCATGCATTGTGACGGTGTGTGTGTGTTTCAGTCCGAGGATCTGGTTTCTGAGGACAGAAGAATTAGTAATGATGAAGCACTTGTATCTTCTGTGTGTTGTGATTCACGTGGCTGCAGGTGAGTGAAGATATTTTCTATTACAGAAAGGAGAGAGAACATTGCGTAGATCTTAGTTCAGCTGAACTTCAGTCCAGTTTCTGAACCCTCAAACCACACACTGTGAGTTCATACGCAAGGTAAATCCACACATCATGTGTTATAAAGTCCGTATGAAGACTTTTTGATTATGCAGATCTTTCCTCCTAAATGACTTTAGAGTAGTGAGGAAGAGAGTTGGGATAATGAATAAGGAGGATTTTACTGTGATGTATATATAATACTTACAGCATACGCTATGTTTTTTATACATATACTGAATTACAGCTTTCACAATCTCTTTCTACAATCTATTTACTTTAATAACTCATATAAACACACATAAAGAAAAGATATTTTCATGTCCTTTGGATGTCACGTCTTCATTTTAATCTTAGCTGTAACTATATGCGTGTGATTTTTTTTTTTTGCTACTTCCTTGGAAGTGACCACTTCCTCCGTCATTTGCAGTTTTGCTTCTCGTTTGTCGATTACAACATGCGTCCTGCCGAGTTGCACTGACAATATTCAATGTTTTGATTCAAGAAGAGCTGATTAATGACGGCTGCTTTCCAGTCCAGGCCTTGCTGTGTTTTTCACTTCATTAACATGTATTGAGCTGCATTATGGGGTTAAAGCATTTTTAAAGTATATTTTAAAAAGCAAAACAAAACTAAATAGGTTTAAAGAAATCTTAACTTTGTGCAGTATTAGTGTCTCCATTACTCTATCTTCAGATGTAGGAACATGGTGTCTAATAAATGTACTGAAGCATAATTATATTCATTCTTTTATTATGAAATATTGTGATGAAAATTGTATTCAGTAAACTCTGAGTGTTTGTGTGTTTGTTTGTGTAGGTTGTGTTCTTTCTGCTAATGATCAGAATGAAGTCATACAACACAAAGGTGGTTCAGTGGTGTTACACTGCTCCTGCTCTGACCTGCACTCCAAAACTCACTCATTCACCTGGGAGATCTACAGAACAGGACAGAGGATTGAGGTGTTAAAAGATGAACATTACAGAGACAGAATTCATCTGTTTAATAAGATTTCTCCTGTTAATCTGTCTCTGTCCATATCTGACCTGAGAGAAGAGGATCAGGGAGAATACACGTGTAGAACTGAGAAGGAACACAGAAACATCAGACTTTTAGTTAAAGGTAAATCATTTAAATACACAATAAATGTTTATATTCATTGTGAAAACAGACTTGATTACTCTTTACATGAATTAATAATAAAATACATCTACATTTACCATAACTAAAGCAAATATCAATATACAGATTTGAATGATAATAAATAGTGATTATGGGAATCAGATTGGATATAACAGATTTCTCAGTCTAATCTATGATTTATTCTGGTAAACACTGTAGTGTTTATAGAGCTACATGACACCTGTATAATCCCTTCATTATAACAGACATAAGCCTACATAAACATTAATAAAGGCTTCAGTAGATGTCACTTTCACATTGTTTTATGAATTTGAGTGTAAATCTACATAACACACTTTACATAATGATGTAAAGAAAGTCGACCTGGAAAGCGTCGTAACACCATTTAATGTCTACAGAAATCTGTCACTAGACTAAGTGTTATATCAACTTATAACATTCACTTAGACAAATACACTCTGTACATCAGCCGACACTTCAGGAAATCCTTTTAAATACATGTCTTTGTAAATGTTTATTTAGGTTTATGTCATTTGTTATAATGGGTTTATCTACTGTAAGTGTCATTGAGCCTTATGAATATGTTCCTTAAATAATCATTACCTATGCCATAAATATTTAGTATAACTATAATTTTAGTTTTTATGCAAGATGTATTTTAATGTATTTAAGTATTTTATATGCTATTATTATTATTATTATTATTATTAACTGTAAAAACTGATTTTAGAATATAAACAGGTGATTGTCACATCCATTAAAAATCTTTAAGGATTTCAGGTTTGCAGCAGAACATTTTGTGAGATTTGAGACGGGAAGAAGATTTTGTGATTTGATGAATACGGGAATAATAATAATAATAATAATAATAATAATAATAATAATAATAATAATAATAATAATAATAATAGCAGTATTTGATTATTATCTGTATAAATATTATGTGTACAGGATGTGATCTGGTGAAGGAGACAGGGTTAGAGGTGACTGGGTTTACAGGAGAGTCTGTAGTTCTGCCCTGCGTCTGCACTGACCTACAGGACAACCCAAATACTGTAACATGGAGTTTTTATAAAAACAGTCACTCTCAGGAAATTTACCCTGAACAGACTGGACATCACAGTAACAGAGTGAAACTGGTCAGTAAAAACCCTCCAGGAAACCTCTCTCTACTCATATCACACCTGACTGAAGAGGACCAGGGATTATACAGATGTTCTGTACTGAATGATGACAGAGATGTGAGACTTTCTGTTAAAGGTATATTATTTTAAATGAATGTGAGCATGCTTTACTCCAGGGTCATGTGACCTATTACTAACAGTGATAAACAATTCATCAGGAAGAAGAGAAACGTCAACACAACAACCAAAGAAAACAGACACAACACCTCCACCAGAACAGACTCAGACTAACACTGCATCACCTGCATCATCGTCAACAAGCAAACGTAATTTATACAGCGAAAAACACTCAACACTCTCAGTCTCTGTGTAGCTGCAATCATATATCATTTTAATTACCCATGAAAAATGTTATCATTTTTTATAAGATGTAATCACATACTATTATGTGCTTTATTACACAGTTTTGTTTATTTGTGTAATTGTGTATCTGCTGTGTGTTTCCTCTGCGTTTGAGTGTTTACATTTATAACCTATTTTTGTTGTGTGTTTATTACAGTATTCGGCATTGTCGCGGTTTTACTGTTGGTGATCTTCTTTGGCGTGGCATTTATTTGTTGGAGACTCAAAGGTACAAAATTCACAAACAGTCAGTAATAAATAAAATGTGAATTGTAGCAGAACAGCAGCCTCCACACATTACCTGATTACTTCACACAGTGAAATTCCCACACTAGAGGTGTGATTTCGGAGTGTTTTCTCTTTAGGAGGACGATGTGCGGGGAACGTGATTACTGAAGGATGTCCAGAACCTAAAGGAAAGCAGGAGGATCAGGTTAGTGCACATGCAGGTCTGGGATCAGTTGGGTTTTTATCATCATAAGGATTCATAAGTGAGTCAACAGTAAAAGATACAGAATTTACATTGTGTTTTATGTATAATTTTCATGTTCTGTCTTTTCTCAGACTGCTCCTGATGTTACTTATTCTACTGTAACCCACATGAACACAGCTGGAGGGGCTCGGCTCCAGATCCTCAATGCAGACAAAACTGAATATGCCAGGATTATATACAACTAATCAGCAGTAAATATATAGAATAATGCTTTTTTAAAGTCTAATTATTTCCCCCAGTGTTTCTTGTCAACACAAATTAATTCTCCTTTGAACTCGACATAATAAACATTGTTTTCTCATGAAAACAAGGATTTTCTGTGTATTCGGTATACGTGCATGTTCTATTTGCTGAATCATGGATATTAACATTTTAATAACATTGGTGGCAGCGGGCGTGCACTTGTGGACAAGCGCTGGTTCAGTTTGTTAAGTCTGATCATGTCTGATCAAGTTTGATCATGAGGAAACGAAAAACAGAAAAAATATTATAAATGATCGCATTTTAGAGCTTCAGCAGAAATTGCAAACGCAGATTCAGAAGTCCTCCTGCGCATCCAATACTTCCACAGTGCCATTTTTACCCGTGCATTATATGTATATATATATATATATATATATATATATATATATATATATATATATATATAGACCATCTGTAAAATTACAAAAGATAGAAAGTCAAGGAAGGAAAACGTAAAAGTGTCACAATACACTTTGGCCTGAGAGGAAAACTCTTGCTACGACTCCATCCACTGGACCAACTGGGATCTGTCCTTTAAGGGAGTCAATCAGTGTCTGTTAACATCAGAAAAATGAATAAATAGCCAACCACCAGAAATCTTAACCCTTTTTATAGTGTGAGTATTGAGTTTGGAGATGTTGATTTCTCCCCGTGCCATTATTACTCTAAAAAAAAGTGACACTTGCCTCACTGTGAGCAAGGGCTGAAAATAGGCATTGTGTAGGCATTGTGGTTAACTTGAACCAGTCCTAGGGCTGCATGACCTCAACGACCAGTGGAGACATTTTTAGATCGAAGGTCAACACGCAAACTATTTCAACAAACTAGAACAATGTTTTATTTGTGCCTCATTTCTGTGCTCCAAGATTTATATCACTTTGTGATATAAAATGACATATATTTAGTATTTACTTACTACTTTTCTCTTTAATTGTATCAGAACATGTTCATTTCCATTAAGAAGAGATGAAATTGTACGGATTATAACATGGAACAGCTTTTGATTTGGCTAATTTAATTTATTCATTCATCCCCAGAATCTGTTTTATCCTAAACATGTCATAACGGATCCAAACTCTATTACAACACCGGGAACATGGTGGAAGGATACAGATGGCATTAAAAGGCTGTCACAAGCCATCATTCATAACCATTCACACCAGGGCCTTAACACGCAAAAAAAAAAGCTTCGAATTTATGACTGCAATGATTAAAGCTGTCCACCAGATGTCACTGTTGTATAAGTTGTTAACGCTCCTGATCAACCAGGAAGAAACTTGTCTGCTATGAAATTAACTTTGATGTGCACACTGAAGGTTTATTCGAATGTTTTCAACTTTTTTATTCTTGCTGTAAATAATTCAATGTATATAATAAATTCCATGGACAGCTATTTAAGGGGAAAGTGAAGGGGGAATCAGGCGAATTGAAACAGTTATAATGTTTGTATGGCATGCTTTATAATAATAATAATAATAATAATAATAATAATAATAATAATAATGATGATTTTATGATTCATTTACGTTTATAAATCTTTTGACAACTTGTTACAGTTTTAATTTTTTATATAAATAAATTATGCGGTTTGTTTATTACATTTGTTCATGCTTTTAAGATTTTTTTGCTTTTACGTTTATAAATCAGTAAAGATATTAAACCAGGTGGTGAAATATTTGCTATTTTTGCAGCAAAAATGTTTCATCTCTCAGAATAATGAAAAAATATAAAATGAAGCAGGCTTAAAGAGGGATATATATATATATATATATGTATATATAGTATATATATATATATATATATATATATATATATATATATATATATATATACAGTGGTGTGAAAAACTATTTGCCCCCTTCCTGACTTTTTATTCTTTTGCATGTTTGTCACACAAAATGTTTCTGATCATCGAACACATTTTAATATTAGTCAAAGATAACTCAATTAAACACAAAATGCAGTTTTTAAATGAATGTTTTATTATTTAGCCCTGTGTGAAAAAGTAATTGCCCCTGCACCTAATAACTGGTTGGGCCACCCTTAGCAGCAATAACTGCAATCAAACGTTTGCGATAACTTGCAACAAGTCTTTTACAGCGCTCTGGAGGAATTTTGGCCCACTCATCTTTGCAGAATTGTTCAGCTTTAGGTTTTTAATTTTTTTTTTTGAGGGTTTTTCTAGCATGAACCGCCTTCTTAAGGCTCATGCCACAGCATCTCAATGGGATTCAGGTCAGGACTTTGACTAGGCCACTCCAAAGTCTTCATTTTGTTTTTTTTCAGCCATTCAGAGGTGGATTTGCTGGTGTGTTTTGGGTCATTGTCCTGCTGCAGCACCCAAGATCGCTTTAGCTTGAGTTGACGAACAGATGGCCGGACATTCTCCTTCAGGATTTTTTGGTAGACATTAGAATTCATGCTTCCATCTATCACAGCAAGCCTTCCAGGTCCTGAAGCAGCAAAACAACCCCAGACCATCACACTACCACCACCATATTTTACTGTTGGTATGATGTTTCTTTTTATGAAATGCTGTGTTACTTTTACGCCAGATGTAACGGGACACGCACCTTCCAAAAAGTTCAACTTTTGTCTCGTCAGTCCACAAGATATTTTCCCAAAAGTCTTGGCAGTCATTGAGATGTTTTTTAGCAAAATTAAGACGAGCCTTAATGTTCTTTTTGCTTAATATTGGTTTGCGTCTTGGAACTCTGCCATGCAGGCCGTTTTTGCCCAGTCTCTTTCTTATGGTGGAGTCGTGAACACTGACCTTAATTGAGGTAAGTGAGGCCTGCAGTTCTTTTGGATGTTGCCCTGGGATCTTTTGTGACCTCTCGGATGAGTTGTCTCTGCGCTCTTGGGGTAATTTTGGGCGGCCGGCCACTCCTGGGAAGGTTCACCACTGTTCCATGTTTTTGCCATTTGTGGCCTTATAATGGCTCTCACTGTGGTTCGCTGGAGTCCCAAAGCTTTAGAAATGGCTTTATAACCTTTACCAGACTGATGGATCTCAATTACTTTTGTTCTCATTTCTTCCTGAATTTCTTTGGATCTTGGCATGATGTCTAGCTTTTGAGGTGCTTTTGGTCTACTTCTCTGTGTCAGGTAGCTTCTGTTTAAGTGATTTCTTGATTGAAACAGGTGTGGCAGTAATCAGGCCTGGGGGTGGCTACAGAAAAACTCATATAAAATATGATAAACCACAGTTAAGTTATTTTTTAACAAGGGGGGCAATCACTTTTTCACACAGGGCTATGTGGGTTTGGATTTTTTTTCTCACTAAATAATAAAAAACATTCATTTAAAAACTGCATTTTGTGTTTAACTTGTGTTATCTTTGACTAATATTAAAATGTGTTCGATGATCAGAAACATTTTGTGTGACAAACATGCAAAAGAATAAAAAGTCAGGAAGGGGGCAAAAAAGTTTTTCACACCACTGTATATATATATATATATATCTATATATATTATATATATATATCTATATATATATATATATATATATTCTTACTCATAGGCTCCTTTATATGATGTAATTGTTTTTCTATAGACACAAGTCACTTCAGGGCTTTAGTATTTCTCTGTAACAATGCATGTTTAGACTTTAATTCACAGAAAGACAAGAATAAAGTCTGGGGAGGAAGTGAGGAGGGGAGGAGGAGCAGCTCTGAAATAAATGGAAATACAGGAACTGATTTGGTCCACTGCATTCAATGTAGCTGTAACGAATTAAAGATATTGTTATCATTCATTCACTTCTCTTGTAAAATGAGTTAAAATGTTACGTGTGCTTGCAGTGCTTAGAAATGCTGATTATAATAGGAGATCGTAGAATAACAGATATAAAAGAAGAAGATAAAAAAACATCAGACTAATACATGACAAGAAAATGTAGTAAGTAAAAAAATTAAATTTTTATACTTCATGTAAGAAGTGAAACAATTCTATATAAATATCTAACAATTAATGAAACTTAATTATGATTTAAAAACAGAACATTAAATATATATTATAAAGTCGCACAAACACGTTAGTAAAATACATGTTAACAGCATGTAAATAGAGTCAAGTGTAATGAAAGGGATTTTCAAGAAATGATGCAACAGCGGCTCTCGCTCTCTGTCTCTCATTCTCTCTCTCTCTCATTCTCTCTCATCTCATCTCTCTCTCTCTCTCTCTCCTCTCTCTCTATATATATATATCATCTCTCTCTCTCTCTCTCTCTCTCTCTCTATATATATATATATATATATATATATCAATCATCTCTCTCTCTCTCTCTCTCTCTCTCTCTCTCTCTCTCTCTCTCTCTCTCTCTCTCTCTCATTCTCATTTGTGTGTGTACAAAAAGAAGCGATGATGATGATGATGATGATGATGATGATGATGAAGAGCTTGTATCTCTTATCTGTTGTGTTTCATGCGGCTGCAGGTGAGTGAAGTTATTTTCTATATTATTACAGAAAAGAGAGAGAATAATAGCCAGTTCTTAGTTCAGCTGCTTTGTGTTTATTTTTATGTGCTTTCTGTCCATCTTTGGGATAATGAATAAGTGGGGATTCTACAGTGAGATTATTTGACATCCCTACTAACTTTTTTTATCGTTTTGACACATTTAATGAATTACATCTATCACAATCTCTGTCTATCTATCTTTAATAACTCATATAAAGTATAAAAGAAAAGATATTTTCCTGTAATTTGTTTACTCTGGTATTTTCTGTACGTAGATGCATGTGAACTTCACCTTTTTTTTTAAATCCTCAAAACTGTTAAATACATATTCATATATCAAAATATTCTCGTATAGAGGAAATAGAAAATATACATTAAAAATACTCCCACCTCTCTCCAGTTTGAGGCGTGTTGCTAAGTCATGTACACCTTGGACATTTCCTCTAGCGACCTTAAGAGGGCACTCATTGCTCTTTGCTTTTACTCTTGTTGTATTTTCAGAATTTGTGTTTTTATATATATATATATATATATATATATATATATATATATATATATATATATATATATATATATATATATATATAATATTGCACTTAACATTGTCTTTTTGTTTGTTTCTGTAGGCTGTCCCCTCTTTAAATATAATGGAGAAATCTTTGTACACAAAGGTGGTTCAGTGCTGTTACCCTGCTCCTGCTCTGACCTGCAATCTAAACCTCTCAATTTCACCTGGAAGACCTACAGAACGGGAAATCCATCTCAAGTATTCAATAATGAACATTACCGAGACAGAATTCATCTGTTTAATAAGATTTCTCCTTCTAATCTGTCTCTGTTCATATCTGACCTGAGAGAAGAGGATCAGGGAACCTACAGGTGCAGCACTGAGAAGGAATACAGAGACATCTTTCTTTATGTTAAAGGTAAAACATTTATAAACACAATACATTTTGAAATATGTCATGAAGGCAGACTTCATGTAATTAAATGTCTTCTCCAGCATGGATCGTGACACACCAGTATCTAGTTATAAATGACAATGGTTTTGGGGATGAACTGAAACCTTTACTGCTTTAAGATTGGACAGATTTCTCAGTCTAATCTATGATTTATTTGGATTATAATGTAGTGTCTATAGAGTTGCATGACATCTGTATGTGTATAATATCTACAGAAATCTGTCACTAGACTAGGTGTTATATCATACTCAGTATTCACATTGAGAAACGCTCATTGAAGATTTACAAGCAATATTAATATTAATAATTTCAGTATTCATATTATTACCTGTTACATTTACAGGCTGTGAGCTGTTGGACAAGACAGAGGTAGAGGAAGTGACTGGGGTCGCAGGAGAGTCTTTACTTCTGCCCTGCGTCTGCACTGACCTACAGGACAACCCAAATACTGTAACGTGGGAGTTTAAGAATAAGGAAATTTACCCTGAACAGACTGGATATCACAGTAACAGAGTGAAACTGGTCAGTAAAAACCCTCCAGGAAACCTCTCTCTACTCATATCACACCTGACTGAAGAGGACCAGGGAGAATACAGATGTTCTGTACAGGGAGATAGCAGAGATTTCACACTATCTGTTAAAGGTATATAAAGTGGACCATGTACACACATATACTTATACACAGTGTTGGGGAGTAACTAGTTGCATGTAATGGCGTTACGTAAATGAAACCGTAATCCGTTACCGTTACTGGGAAAAAACACGTAATTAAATTACAGTTACTCTAGAAAATGTTGAAGATTCTCAAGACCTCGAAAAATCTCAAAGACCACCGCCTTAACACCCCCCCTATCAAGAAAAATTTGCCCCCCCCACCTAAACAAAAAGTTAGACTGCACCAAATCCATACATCTACCCATCGACAATTTGACTCTGAAGCAGCTCGGTTTCAGTAGTATATCGCACTTTTTCCGAGCGCCACCTAGTGGACAAATGAAAGTAATCAAAAAGTATTCAAATGTAATCAGTTACTTTTATTTTATAAAGACATTAAAAAGTCTTTGTCTTTTAGGTGGAAATTGGCGAGAAAACATGAATTCTGAAGGATGTCAGGACTGTGGGATTCAGGTTAGTACACGTATAGTAACATTTCTAAAAAAGAAGTTTAGTTTATTACTCTTTATTTTCCTGGATTGTAGCTTTTAGATGTAAAACACTACTTTGCACCGACATGCAATGTAGATTTGTGTTGTACAGATGCAGTCACTGTTAGTGTGTTACGGTATACTGTATGTATCAGTTTCCCATTCTGTATTCCCATAGAGTGATCCTGATCTTGACACTTTCTGTATTAAATAACACGTTAACACAGCCGGAGCAGTTCAGGTCCAGATTAACACTGGAAAGAGAGAGAGAAAACCACTTTCTTTCATCCTGTTTTGTGTAAGAAGACTGTTCTACATGTTCTTGTTTGTAATTTGAAGCCTTTGAGACCCTGTTTTAGTAAACTTGCACGAGAAGGTGTTTTTACAATCCTTCAAAGCACTTCTGTAACACACTGTGGATAAGAGCCATTCAAATCGCTGAAATAAAAACGTTAAGCATGTTAAAACCATCATTTGTATTGATTTGTCTCAGTGTTGAGAACTGTATGTAACTGTTACTGTTATAGACAGTTCTTAACACACATTCCTATGTGGCCTGAGCAATGTCTTTAAGATTGCTACGATGCAAGCACCTGAGGTATGTGAAGGTCTTTGTCGAGGCTCACACATATATCATTTACATTTACATTTGCGGTATTTAGCAGACGCCCTTATCCAGGGCGACGTACAGAAAGTGCTTTAAGTTTCAATTCAAGGATAAGATTTATTCAAGAAAGGTTAATACAAACTCAAGTACACAAGAATAGACAGTTGCCCTTTTTTTTTTTTTTTTTTTTTTTTTTTTTTAATAATGGATTTCTGGACAGTGAGGTAAAAGAGAATAAAAGGAATGTTAGGATAGGTGTTTTTGGAAGAGGTAGGTCTTCAGTCGACGTTTGAATGTAGACAGTGTCTCCGTTGTTCGAATCTCCAGTGGAAGTTCGTTCCACCACATCGGTGCCAGAACAGAGAAGAGCCTTGAGCTGATCTTACCTTTTACCCTGAGAGACGGTGGAACCAGGCGAGCAGTGCTAGACGCTCTCAGGCAGCGAGGTGCAGAACGGGAGGTGATGAGGTTGCGGAGGTAAGATGGTGCAGATCCATTTTTGGCTTTGTAGGCGAGCGTCAGTGTTTTATATCTGATGCGTGCAGCTACAGGAAGCCAGTGGAGCGAGCGCAGCAGTGGGGTGGTGTGAGAGAATTTAGGCAGGTTGAACACGAGTCCGCGCAGCTGCATTTTGAATCATTTGCAGTGGACGAATAGCGTTCTGAGGTAGAACCTGCCAGCAGAGAGTTACAGTAGTCTCTAGTTAACACATAGTTAACACATAGTTAACACATATTACTTATCAAGGAAAAGTTTTAGCTCCGGGTTTGTCGTGTGTGTGTGTGTTTCGAATTTGTCTGATTTCTGCATTACATTCTGCATTTTCCCTGATCGGAAAAGATACCATAGGCCATCTTCGATCACTTCGCAAACCTCTCTGTAAACAATTCACGGGTCCGAGCTGGAAGAAAGAGAGACAGACAACAAACATCACGAAGCAGAGAGCCATTTTTTTTTTTATTCTTTCCATGCGTGTCGTGTCTCGGCGCTTTCCGTCCCCGAAGTCAAAAACGTCATGTAAGAATTGAAGCAATTATATATAAATAATATGATATATATATTTATATATTATATATATATATATATATATATATATAACAATTAATAAAACTATAGATTATGATTTAAAACACAACATTAAATATATATATTATATATACGCACAAAACACGTTAGTAAAACTTCAAACATCAGTGAAACTTCATCAGAACAAACTGAGGATAAAGCAACCTCTGCAGCTTCGTTATCCTCAACAATACAAGGTAAATAAATAAAAAAGATTCAACACACACATTCAGTCAAACACAACACACTCTATCATTTTCATTTCTAGTCACAAATTAAAACGTCTCACTGTTATAAAATGTACTCACATTTTGGTGTTTATTGCATCATTTTTTGTGAATTCATTGGATTTGGTTTCTGCTGTGTTTTTTTCTGTGTAGTGGTTTTTAATCTGGATTTAAAATCATTCCATTATCAAGGAAACCGATGAAAAATTGCGATGCGATAGCAATTTTGATTGGTTCTTTGAATGCTATAGCCAATCAGAGGCCTCCCTTTACTATATATATATATATATATATATATATATATATATATATATATATATATATATATATATATATATATATATATATATATATATATGTAATCCTATTAATTCCACATGTAACTGTAAATAAATCCATAGAAAATAGAAAATGACCCTGTAGGAAATGATGCAGAGTTTGTTGAGGACCACATTTAGAACAAAGTGAAACTCAGTGTGAGCGTTTCATTCTGAACGAACTGGTGGTGTGTGTGTGTGTGTGTGTGTGTGTGTGTGTGTGTGTGTGTGTGTGTGTGTGTGTGTGTGTGTGTGTGTGTGTGTGCGCAGAGGAATCAGTAATAATGCAGGGCTTGTATATTTTGTCTGTTGTGTTTCACATGGCTGCAGGTGAGTGACGTTATTTTCCTTTTTATATACATTTCTGTTTATTTTCTCTTACTGAAAGGAGAGAGAATATTCGCCACTTCTTAGTTCAGCTGTTTATTCCAAAGAGAAATGACGGACTGATTAAGCGAGGTACAATTGAATCAATTTTACGTCACCATAATACTTACATTGTGTGTTTTTACACATTTTTTTATTTAAACGTGTATTACTGAATACATCTTTAAACTGTCATTTTTAAAATAATTTTTCAAAATTTTCATTGTAATACTAATTAAATAACCAAGTATGAGGAACTAAAGCAAGCATAGAGCAGGCGATCAGCAAATCACACAAACTTGGAAATAAAAACAACATGAAACCCAAATGAGATTAAAAGTACAAATAGTGAATTTTGCAAAGTACAAACAATTCAAATGGTTAAAATGATCAAAGGGTAAATCAGATAAATAAAGTGGTTGATGTATCAGAAGAATTAAAATGGGAAGTAAACTGTCTATTAGTTGTGAAGACTTTCGGGCTCATTAATAAAGATAAGCAATGCATGCTTATAAGCAAAATGATCAAAAATAAGCAATGCGTGTTTTAAACCAAAAAAACGTGGACTTTCCCTGATTTTACTCCTTTCTCCCAATCTGTGTAGAGGTACAGTGTTTGTACACGTGCTTCCTCTGGGTTCCTCCTATGTCCTGTTATTTGATGGTAAAATTAAGTTTGTGTCTGTGTGCGTGCATGTACGTGTGTGTACGTGTGTGTGTGTGTGTGTGTGTGTGTGTTTGTGTGTCTGCGGGTGTATGCTTCCTGCAATTGACTGGTGAACAATCCAGGGTGTATTTCCAATATATTCCAGGTATATCACAGATTTATTTATATATTTTTGCTAGAGTTTGATTGTGGTGGTTTTCGAGGCGAAGGTTTAACGTCGTATATTGATCTTTTGCGATCAATAGATCATAAATGTCAAATCGCATGGGTTTGTGAGAAATGTGTGTACGTTTGAGTTTTTGAAAAGAAGGAATACACACCTGGTCACAAACTGGTAATATACTGAAGCATAAATACTTTTCGTAACATATTAAACTGCATATTGTATCCAGCAGACTGTTTTGTTCCTATAGGCTGTGCTCTCTCCGGTGAAAATAACTGGATAGAAATCTCCGGACATGAAGGTGGGTCAGTGTTGTTACCCTGTTCATGCACTGACCTGCACTCCAAACCTCAGGAATTCACCTGGAAGTCCTACAGGAAAGGACGTCTGACTGAAGTGTTAAATGAAGAACTCTACCGAGGCAGACTTCAGCTGTTTAATAACATTTCTGCTTCTAATCTGTCCTTGATTATATCTGACCTGAGAGAAGAGGATCAGGGAGACTACACGTGCAGCGCCGAGAAGGAACACAGAGAGTTCTGGCTTCATGTTAAAGGTAAAGCATTTAAATACACAATTAAAGTTGATATTCATTGTGAAATCAGACTTGATAAATGATCCTAGGTAACTAAAGGGTGAATTAATATTTTTAAATTATTATTATTCCCTGTAAATATTATGAGTACAGGCTTTACGCTGGTGAAACACGCAGCAGTAGAGAAGGTGACTGGGTTCACAGGAGAGTCTGTCGTACTTCCCTGCGTCTGCACTGACCTACAGGACAAGCCAAAGACTGTAACATGGGAGTTCAATTATAAGGAAATTTACCCCCAACAGACTGGACATCACAGAAACAGGACCAAACTGGTCAGTGAACACCCTCAGGGAAACGTCTCTCTACTCATATCACACCTGACTGAAGACGACCAGGGAATCTACACATGCTCTGTACTGGGTGATAAAAAGCAATTCAGACTATATGTTCAGACTAAAGGTAATTTTTTTCAATTTTAAGCAAGGCTTCTATGGATAACAGCAAAACATAATGCTTTACTCCAATGGCATGTCGTATTACTACTGTTGGGAAATAATTAGTTACATGTAACGGCATTACGCAGTTTAATTACAAAATAAATGTAACAATAATTCATTACAGTTACTGAGAAAACATGTGTAATTGAATGACAGTTACTTATGAAAATGTTAAAGATTACAAATAGGGTTACATCTGAGCTATTTTATGTAAATTAGTGCTTTGGACTTCTGCAGTGGTTCCAAAATAGTGGAACCCGATGCGGAAGTGGAAAGTGGACCATATACACACATATACTTATACACAGTGTTGTTGAGTAACTAGTCGAAGCGTAACAGGCATGCACCTCAACCAGCCCCCTCCCCCTGGAAAAAATGACAACCGTCACCCCATCTATCCCACCCCCCCCCCCTCCCTGTCAACATTCTAATGCAGTTTCAATTTGAAAAATAGAACCTATTTTTCTCCCGATGGTTTGAAACTTTTTTCCATTAGAATGTTAACTTAAAGACGGGGCATGGTGGCTTAGTGGCTAGCACATTCGCCTCACACCGCCAGGGTCTGGGTTCGATTCCCACTACATTTTGAATCGGGTCATTTTCCAAAGGAACCTTCTTGACATACGAGTAAAAATAATAAGTTTTGCAATCCTTTTCATTTCTTCAATAGAACAAACAACAAACTCTCTGCCTAAATCTGCCTCGTCAACACAAAGTAGAAATAAACAAGAACCAGCAACAGCACCTTTAACTGCATCATCCTCATCAACACAAAGTATAAAAAAACAAGAAGCAGCAACAACACCTCCAACTCCCTCATCCTCATCGACACAGGGTCAAATAAACCAAGAAACACCAACATCCGCACCAACACAGGATAAAAAAATAAAGGAAGCAACAACAAACCCTCCACCTGCATCATCCTCAACATTACTGGTACAGGATTACTCCAGTCTCCTGATTCTGCTGGTTTTATTGCCTCTAACGCTCGGTGTAGTGGCATCTATTTGTTGGCGGTGCAGAGGTATACGTTCTCATATTAATTAAACAATATAATATTTATATATATAAAATCTGTTTTTATGTCTTGTCTTATATAATTTAGTGAAGTTCAAACATCAGGTGTAGACACCGTACTTGAGATTCTGATATTTTACAAGTTTTACTGTTTCTTTTAGGAGCACGATCTGGAGCGTACATCATTACTAAAGGTCGTCTGGACCTTTATAAAGTACAGCAGGAGAATCCGGTTAGTTTACATGCTTTAAAACTATTTCAGTTCAGCTTTTATGTGGATTTTTTTTTAAATGTTTGATTAATATGAAATAAAATCCAAATATCTATCTATCTATCTATCTATCTATCTGTCTGTCTGTCTGTCTGTCTGTCTGCCTGTCTGTCTATCTATCTATCTATCTATCTATCTATCTATCTATCTATATCTATCTATCTATCTATATCTATATATATATATATATATATTATGTATGTGTGTGTGTGTGTGTGTGTGTGTGTGGACATTAGATTATTTTTAAATTGTGTATAATGTGTATAATATTTATTTTCTATCTATTTTCAGCTTGTATCCAACGACTCTTTATTCACTACGGTCAATTATACATGTGACACTGCCGGCCCACAGTAACACATCCGCAGCAGCACGGGGTTCAGGTCATCACTGAAGACGAAATTGAATATGAACTATAAGTGCAGCGTGTGTGTTACCTTTAATTACAGTGTTTTAGTTATGGGAATTGCTGTACATTCACACTAATCATTATACATTATATCATGATTAGACAGCAGATTCAGGCATATACGAGTGTGAGTTGCATGTACTAATGCTAATCACGTTTAAACATTAAAAGTTGCTGATTGTTCATCTTGATAATTCTATTTAAGTGTATGTGACGGATACCTTATGTGTAACGTATTCATAACAAATAAATGTTCCCAGAATATTGTTCCCATCATGCTGTTTTGTATAAGAAGACTGATACAGACATTCCTGTTTGTTCATTTTTGTTGTTAAACTGCTGTTATACCGTTTCAAAATATATTGTGTTGAAATCAGAATGTTTTAAATATAATTAAAATGTTGTAATAATAATAATAATAATAATAAAAAAATAGTCATTAATCAACTGATTCCCAATTGAACTTGAGGTCTACAAATAATATATTTTTTTCTATATAAACGAGGATATATCGTTTATGTAGAAACGATATAAACGAGGATATATATTTAATATATTTATATATATTAAACGAGGTCAATGGGCAATAAGGTGGCTACCAGTGCTATAAGGCATAGTAATGGCCTTCTTTCCTCTATTTGCATTTAAACAGTAACAGCTTCTTGGCACAAGATGGCACTAAACTAAATTGAGCCATAAAAAATTTGACAAATTGATGTATATGACGTAGTTGTTGTTGAGGTTTCCTGCAAACTGATGTATATAAAGAAAGTCACTCTGACAGAGTGTGTTTTCTTCTCTGTTAGACAGCTGTGTGTGTGTGTGTGTGTGTGTGTGTGTGTGTGTGTGTGTGTGTGCAATGATGAAGTGCTTGTATTTTTTGTGTGTAGTGTCTCATGTGGCTGCAGGTGAGTGAAGTTATGTCTCTATTTTCTATTACAGAAAGGAGAATATTAATCATCTTGTTTGTCTTTGGTTTACGTGCTTTGTGTTTAGACCGGGTTTTTCTGTAGGCCGTCATTCAGCCCTGTAACTGAACATCCAAACATCCTGTCACATGTTTCTCATTTAAAATTTCACATACTGTAGTGTTATTATGTAAATAGACATTTACTTCTAATTCAATTATCTAGATTTAAATTGTCTCACAACCCCAGTTAAGATTATTTTACATCCCTCTAATTCTTGCTGTATTTGTAGCTTTTACTGAATTATGTCTTACAGTCACAGTCTTAGTGAATCATTAATAATTGTAATAGAAAAGGTAATTTCGTGTTACTAGTTTTCTTTTTTTTCTGTTTTTTTCCTTGGTCTTCGCTTTAAGTAGACGCATGTCAGTTTCACACTTCTTTATGTTGTCATTGACCAACATCTTCACTTCCTGCAAGTTAATGACACAAGATACCACATGCAAAAATAAACGCCAATGCCCATGTCGATTAAAAAAAGCTCTTGAGACCGTTTAGTGTTCTTTCCTGCCCTCAGTGTTATCAGATTAATGACATAATTTCCACAGAAACTTCAGCCTGTCCAGGTCTTAGCTATAAGTAGATGCATGAGAATGTCACACCTCTTTCTGTTTTGGTAGTGACTACAAGAAATGAAGACTATCTTCACTTCCTGTATCATGCCTTATTTAATGTTTTTTGTCAAAAGCTGTGCTTATCAATACTACAGTGGTCTATATAAATTGATCAGCATACTAATTATTATTACTCTGACACAAGAAGGATTGAATAACCTGTGTGGAGAGATTGTTGGCTCATGGAAATGGGAGGCAGGAAACAGTTTCTTAACAAATGTATTTTTCTGTATTGACGGTCAGGGGGGCCAGGAGGTTCCGGCTTCCCTGGGAACCGGGGCGGAGCCGGCGGGACAGTGGGCCAGGGCGGAGCCGGAAGGACTGGGACTGACGGGACGGAGGGCCAGGGTGGAGCCGGCGGGACTGGGACTGACGGGGCAGTGGGCCAGGGACAGGGACTGACAGGAAAGTGAGCTTGGGAGGAGCCGGGACAGGCGGGACAGGGGACCTGGGCGGAGCCGGCGGGACAGGGGACCTGGGCCGGAACAGGCGGGACTGACGGGACAGAGGGCTTGGGCGGAACAGGCGTGACTGACGGGACAGACTGAACAGAGGGCCTGGGCGGAACAGGCGGGACTGACGGGACAGAGGGCCTGGGTGGAACAGGCGTGACTGACGGGACAGACTGAACAGAGGGCCTGGGCGGAACAGGCGGGGCTGACGGGACAGACTGAACAGAGGGCCTGGAGCGGAACAGGCGTGTCCTCGGGCTCGGAGGCCCTATGGGGCGTGTCCCCAGGCTTACGGAATCGGACGGCCCTACGGGGCGTGTCCTCGGGCTCGGAGGCCCTATGGGCGTGCCCTCACTTCTCCTCCTCCTCGGGCTCGGAGGCCCCCACGGCATCCTCCTCGGGCTCGGAGGCCCTACGGCATCCTCCTCGGGCTCGGAGGCCCCACGGGCCCTACGGGCATCCTCCTCGGGCTCGGAGGCCCCCACGGCATCCTCCCGGGGGATCCTCCTTGGGCTCGGAGGCCCTACGGCACGGGGCATGTCCTCGGGCTCAGAGGCCCTACGGGGCGTGTCCTCCTCGGGCTCGGAGGCCCCCTCGCACGGGGCCGCGGGTTCGGCGGCCATCTTGCCACTTTGGCTTGGGCCGCGGGTTCGGCGGCCATCTTGCACTGGGCCGCAGGTTCGGCGGCCATCTTGCTCGCTGGGCCGCGGGTTCGGCGGCCATCTGCACTGGGTTGGGCCGCAGGTTCGGCGGCCATCTTGGGCTGGGCCAGGTCAGGTTCGGCGGCCATCTTGAGCTGGGCCGCAGGTTCGGCGGCCATCTTGCTGGGCTGGGCCGCGGGTTCGGCGGCCATCTTGAGCTGGGCCGCGGGTTCGGCGGCCATCTTTCGGGGCACGGGTTGGGCCGCGGGTTCGGCGGCCATCTTGCACTGGGCCGCTGGGCCGCACTGGGCCGCGGGTTCGGCGGCCATCTTGCTTGGGCTGGGCCGCGGGTTCGGCGGCCATCTTGGCCATCCTGGCTGGGCCGCGGGTTCGGCGGCCATCGGGTTCGGGCCATCCTGGACTGGGCCGCAGGTTCGGCGGCCATCTTGAACTGAGCAGCTACTTCCGGGTCCGGCTTACTCCGATTATCCGTACCGCGGCGGAAGCGCGACTTCCGGGTTGGGCTGTGTTGGTCCGGGCTTCTGTAACGGTAGGTGCGCTGCTCAAAGACACGGAGATCCGGAATACAAAATAAAGGATTTATTTAAATAGGAACAGAAGAGACGCCGCTCAAAAGGAGCGGCCAGACAGGCTAGGGAGCCTTGCGCGCTGCGCGCCGTGATCACTGGAGTACCGGAGAGCAGGAGCGGGTGCGGACTTGGAAGTCCGGGAATCTGGAACACACAGGAATCGGGAACTGACTGGAACTGGAACATGGGAACAGACAGGTTAGCCACATATCTATAACGGGTCCGCGACACTACGTATATGCTACGAGCCCGGACGGGGAATGTAGGGAGAGCCGGGCTATATAAAGGGAGATGGAGAGGGAGCTAGCATCAGGAACAGCTGAGGCTGATTTGTGCGTGTGTGTGTGTGTGTGTGTGTGGTGTGTGTGTGTGTGTGTGTGTGTGTGTGTGGTGTGTGTGTGTGTGTGGTGGAAAAGAGCAGGGAGGAGCGAGGAGATGGACAGGTGAGGCCGATTTGTTGTTGTGTGTGTGTGTGTGTGTGTGTGTGTGTGTGTGTGTGTGTGTGTGTGTGTGTGTGGCAAAGCGCAGGGAGGAGAGAGAGAGCACCGTGACAAAGTGTGGGTTAGTTTTTGGAAGTGAGTAAACATGATTTTACACAAACCCAGGCAAACTACACACATCCACACAACACACACATCTGAAATTTATAATAAAATAATAATGCTAACCACGCGCCCCCGATCTATAATCAAACTAATCAATAATTCAATAAAAACATTCCCCATCTAATACATCATGTTATTAATTGCAATTATGCTTTAATTATTCATTTTGATTATTTTATAATGAGTCATGTTCATCACTCGTAACCAGATTTGAAGTGCTGCTCATCTCAGAAAATGCTATTTGCTTTGTCTAAGGCAGTCACGTGATCTGTATGTAGGCAATGACATGATGTACGATGGTCGTTGTAATTTCCTGAGAACCAAAGTAGAGAGAGAGAGAGAGAGAGAGAGAGAGAGAGAGAGAGATAGAGAGGAGGAGGAGGAGGAGGTGTGGCAGTGTGTGTGAGAGGTTCAATGTGAGAGACTGGTGTTTCTGCTGCCTCTATCACTGACCAACATTTTTACTTCCTTCGCCAGTTACAGTTTATTACCACTAGATTCTTGTTTTAATAATGTATTTATAATTTATTATACAAAACAATTTACAAGAAAAAAACTACTGGAAACGGCATGCCAGTCAGTGCTTATCTTAAAGTGTGTGTGTGTGTGTGTGTGTGTGTGTGTGTGTGTGTGTGTGTGTGTGTGTGTGTGTGTTTTGTGGTGCTTATAATAACAGACCATGTAATGATTTGTGTGTCTAATATATAAGTAAAATAGTAAAGAAGTAAAACCCTCCAGTAGTTTTGTAAATGGATTTTATGTAGTTTGTTTTGATAGTTATGTGTTCTAAATACATGAATAGTTTACTTTATAAAATCGGATTTAATGCGATATTGTTGTGAATCCATAAAATTGCTATATCTGCCGTGATTAACGAAGAAGACATGTTGTACTAGCGATCCAAGTGTTGGGGGCGCTAGCAAAACAAAACTTAAAAAAAAAGGGGGCAAGCGAGGACTAGAAACAGAAGGTTAAATTATACTAAAGGTGCAGTAGATGTTGTTGAGAGAGTGTTTACTAGTGTTGTGGTAGAATGAGTTGTTTGTGAGGTGAAGTGTTTGATAGATAGAGTACATTATGGATGTGAGATTAACTGCTGTACACTGGTAAAGAAAGGGTTTTTAAAGAAAGGGATCCTAAAAATGAAAAATCTGCACATTTGTGTAGTGTTACTCTCTCCATGGTCGAGTTGTAACATGGTGTGTAACCACAGCTGTGTAACTACACGTGTCTCTCTGGGATTTACAAGAAAAACACACACAAGTGTAACACTCACAGTCATTCACACCTGCGCTCAGAAATGAGAGATTATTGTTACATGTACTAAAGCAGAAATCATTTCTTTCATTCAAATATTCTTCTGCAAATGATTGTTAGTAAACTCTGAGTGTTTGTGTGTTTGTTTGTGTAGGTTGTGTTCTTTCTGCTAATGATCAGAAAGAAGTCATACAACACAAAGGTGGTTCAGTGGTGTTACACTGCTTCTGCTCTGACCTGCACTCCAAAACTCACTCATTCACCTGGGAGTTCTACAGAACAGGACAGAGGATTGAGGTGTTAAATGATGAACATTACCGAGACAGAATTCATCTGTTTAATAAGATTTCTCCTGCTAATCTGTCTCTGTCCATATCTGACCTGAGAGAAGAGGATCACGGAGCCTACAGGTGCAGAACTGAGAAGGAACACAGAGACATCAGACTTTATGTTAAAGGTAAATCATTTAAATACACAATAAATGTTTATATTCATTGTGAAAGAAGACTTGATTACTCTTTACATAAATTAAATTAATAATAAAATACATCTAAATTTACCATAACTAAAGCAAATATCAATATAAAGATATAAATGATAATAAATAGTGATTATGGGAATCAGATTGGATGTAACAGATTTCTCAGTCTACATGACACCTGTATAATCCCTTCATTATAACAGACATAAGCCTACATAAACATTAATAAAGGCTTCAGTAGATGTCACTTTCACATTGTTTTATGAATTTGAGTGTAAATCTACATAACACCCTTTACATAATGATGTAAAGAAAGTCGACCTGGAAAGCGTCATAACACCATTTAATGTCTATAGAAATCTGTCACTAGACTAAGTGTTATATCAACTTATAACATTCACTTAGACAAATACACTCTGTACATCAGCCGACACTTTAGGAAATCCCTTGAAATACATATTTAGTTTTATGTCATTTGTTATAATGGGTTTATCTACTGTAAGTGTCATAGAGCCCTATGAATATGTTCCTTAAATAATCATTACCTACATGCCAGAAATACTTATAATAACTATAATTTTAGTTTTTATGCAAGTTGAAGTATCTTATATGGGATTATTATTTTATTATTATTATTATTATTATTATTAACTGTAAAAACTGATTTTAGAATGTAAACAGGTGATTGTCACATTCCATTAAAAATCTTTAAGGATTTCAGGTTTGCAGCAGAACATTTTGTGATTTTATGAGACGGGAATAATAATAATAATAATAATAATAATAATAATAATAATATTAGCAGTATTTGATTATTACCTGTATAAATATTATGTGTACAGGATGTGATCTGGTGAAGAAGACAGGGTTAGAGGTGACTGGGTTCACAGGAGAGTCTGTAGTTCTGCCCTGCGTCTGCACTGACCTACAGGACAACCCAAATACTGTAACATGGAGTTTTTATAAAAACAGTCACTCTCAGGAAATTTACCCTGAACAGACTGGACATCACAGTAACAGAGTAAAACTGGTCAGTAAAAACCCTCCAGGAAACCTCTCTCTACTCATATCACACCTGACTGAAGAGGATCAGGGATTATACAGATGTTCTGTACAGAATGATGACAGAGATGTGAGACTTTCTGTTAAAGGTACATGTTTTTAATGAATGACTGTGAGCATGCTTTACTCCAGGGTCATGTGACATATTACAGTGTTGGGAATGCTACTAATAGGTTACAGATTACAAATGATCCTATAAAAAATGTAATAATTACTTTAGAAAATTTGACATTTTCATTAGTAACTGTAATCTAATTAATTTTTTTTTCTCAGTAACTATTACGAATGTCTGTTACTTTTATTTTGTAATTAAATTATGTAATACATGTGACTAGTTGCTCCCCAGTGTTAGAAATAATCATTAGCTAATTTTTCATTCTTTTCAGTAAGAAGAAGAGAAACTTCAACACAGTTGATGAAAACAGACACAAAACCTCCATCAGAACAGACACAGAGTAAAACAACTTCACCTGCATCTTCAACAACACAAAGTAACACAAACACTCAGATTCCCACTATGTAATATCACTTTCCATTTTACTCCCAAATGAAAAACACAATATTCTATACATAATTCTAAGATTTTTACATGTGTTTAATTTAACAGTTTTCTTCCTTTTGTGTTTTTTTCTGCTGCTGACATCATGTTTACTAGCATTAAAGAGATATAGACACAAATTACTTACTAACCACTAGAGGGTGTGATTTCTGAGATCTTTTCTCTTTAGGAAGAAGATGTGGAAAGAACGTTATTCCTGAAGAACATCAGGACTGTGAAGGAGAGCTGGAGGATGAGGTTAGTACACGTACAATAACAAATGTGTATTTATGTTTGTGACACACTGCACTGCTTTCATTACACAATAGATTATAGGAAAATATCTTCTGCTGCTTGTATCAGAACGACACATGGTGTAAAGAAAGGTGTCAGATTTGGAGATTTGTGTCATCAATACTAACAGACACAATCACTGTTTGTGTGTTATATTTATTATTTTCCTCTTCTGTCTTTTCACAGACTGATCTTTACACTTTCTGTCTTAAATAACACAATGAGGAGCAGCGCGGGTCCGGATTCACACTGGATACAGAACTGAATATTCCAGCATAATAACAATCTAATCCACAGTAAATATAAATACATTCTCATATATTATAGAATAATCCTGAAAATATATATTAAAAGCACAGGATTGACTTTTTTGTCTTTTAAGAATGTTTTGTATTTTTTTTCACACATGCACGCATTAGCCTGTAGGATGATTTTTTTAAGACTTCAGAGCACTTCTGTAATGCACTTTTGATATGAGATTTTTACAAATGCCTGAATTTAATGTAAAACTTTTTGCGGCCATTTTTTCCAGTGTGATTGGTCGATATCTTACATGCACATGTGTGTCTATGTAGAGTGTGTGTAGTGAATAAATCCTTTTTTTCTCAGTATTTACATGTTTTTGTGATATGATTTTGAATATTCTTACAGAAATGTGTGAATTGTTTATGTATTTGAGTAGATTTTAGTGTTTCTGACTGATTCTGGTTATATGCTATATACTGTATTACTTTTTTAAGAGAGAGAGATAAAAAGAGAGAACAGGTACAAAGTGATTTCCTGTAATTCAATTTTATATGAGGTTTAGTGTCAGACTCTGGACCTGGGCTTCCTGGACCACTAGGGGTCGCCTTTGAGCCCTTTGCCCCCTATGCCCTATTCCCTGTCCCCTACCCCCTACCCCGTTGCCTTTTGTTTTAAGTTTCCCACCTTTCCTTTTGCTTGTGTTGGGTCATTGGAGTTTTTTGGTGTGTTGATGTGCTGCTTGTGTTTTGTCATTGTCTTATGGTGGGTCACTTTGTTCATTTTGCTTTTGTCTGATTTACCTGTGATTTACTTTGTCTTCCCTGGTTTCCCCTTTTTGTGTTAGCCATGTTTCTTAGATAGCAGTTTTGTGTATTGTGTTCTGCTGTTGTATTCCTGCCTTTATTTATTTCTTTGGTTCCCGGTGTTCTGACGTGTTCTCTCTCTCGAGCCCTGTCCCTAGCCGTGTTTTCGCCCCTTCCCTAGCCCTGTCCTCTAGCCTAGTCTCTCGTCCCCCTTCTCTAGCTTCGCCCCCTTCTCTCGTGCCCCCTCTAGCTTCGCCTTCTCGTGCCCCCTCTAGCTTCGGCCCCTTCCCTCGTGCCCCCTCTAGCTTCGGCCCCTTCCCTCGTGCCCCCTCTAGCTTCGGCCCCTTCCCTCGTGCCCCCTCTAGCTTCGGCCCCTTCCCTCGTGCCCCCTCTAGCTTCGGCCCCTTCCCTCGTGCCCCCTCTAGCTTCGGCCCCTTCCCTCGTGCCCCCTCTAGCTTCGGCCCCTTCCCTCGTTCCCCCTCTAGCTTCGGCCCCTTCCCTCGTGCCCCCTCTAGCTTCGCCCCCTTCCCTCGTGCCCCCTCTAGCTTCGGCCCCTTCCCTTGCCCCCTCTAGCTTCGCCCCTTCCCTCGTGCCCCCTCTAGCTTCGCCCCCTTCCCTCGTGCCCCCTCTAGCTTCGCCCCCTTCCCTCGTGCCCCCTCTAGCTTCGGCCCCTTCCCTCGTGCCCCCTCTAGCTTCGGCCCCTTCCCTCGCCCCTCGTGCCCCCTCTAGCTTCGGCCCCTTCCCTCGTTCCCCCTCTAGCTTCGGCCCCTTCCCTCGTTCCCCCTCTAGCTTCGGCCCCTTCCCTCGTGCCCCCTCGTGCTTCTCCCCCCTCTCTAGTGTTCGCTCGTGTTTTTCTCGTTCTGCTCTCGATCCTAACAGTTTAGTTGCTATACTGAGTTTTATCTTCATAAAGAAAATATTGGAGAATTTTAACTCACTGTTGAGAAATGATTATAACCAACTGTAAATAATGTTAGTGATGTATGATGGTGTGGAGTATTATATATTGAGATTGAGAGTGTATACTGAGAGTGTGGAGTATTGTATATTGAGAGTGTGGCACAATTGTGGGATAACTGATGCTGTGAGAGAGAGGAAGTAGTCAGTCTCCCATCAGTCCCCACGCTGCCCTGGCCACAGTAATGCCGTTACTCTTACATACTAAGTGTTTCACAATATCTTTCAAATACCATGAGAATATTTTCCCTACACATGTACATGCTGAGATCATTCAATAAAGTCACATAGTGATGAACCTGTATGTCAGGTGATCCGGAACCACTCAATATACACCAATCTTTCAACTAATGTTAATAATATTAATGTCCTCCTTCACAAC
>JACRUU010000025.1:3629150-3659150 GCA_030449085.1 Kryptopterus vitreolus
CACACAGTCATTCACACCTGCGCTAAGAAAATGAGAGATTATTGTTACATGTACTAAAGCAGAAATCATTTCTTTCATTCAAATATTCTTCTGCACATTATTGTTAGTAAACTCTGAGTGTTTGTGTGTTTGTTTGTGTAGGTTGTGTTCTTTCTGCTAATGATCGGAAAGAAGTCATACAACACAAAGGTGGTTCAGTGGTGTTACACTGCTCCTGCTCTGACCTGCTCTCCAAACCTCACTCATTCACCTGGGAGATTCTACAGAACAAGGACAGAGGATTGAGGTGTTAAATGATGAACATTACCGAGACAGAATTCATCTGTTTAATAAGATTTCTCCTGCTAATCTGTCTCTGTCCATATCTGACCTGAGAGAAGAGGATCAATGGAGAACTACAGGTGTAGAACTGAGAAGGAACACAGAGAACATCAGACTTTTATGTTAAAGGTAAATCATTTAAATACACAATAAATGTTTATATTCATTGTGAAAGAAGACTTGATTACTCTTTACATGAAATTAATAATAAAATACATCTACATTTACCATAACTAAAGCAAATATCAATATAAAGATATAAATGATAATAAATAGTGATTATGGGAATCAGATTGGATGAAACAGATTTCTCAGTCTACATGACACCTGTATAATCCCTTCATTATAACATACATAAGCCTACATAAACATTAATAAAGGCTTCAGTAGATGTCACTTTCACATTGTTTTATGAATTTGAGTGTAAATCTACATAACACACTTTACATAATGATGTAAAGAAAGTCGACCTGGAAAGCGTCATAACACCATTTAATGTCTACAGAAATCTGTCACTAGACTAAGTGTTATATCAACTTATAACATTCACTTAGACAAATACACTCTGTACATCAGCCGACACTTTAGGAAATCCCTTTAAATACATTCATTCATTCATTCATCTTCTCCTACACGATCTTCCCTCAATACATGTCTTTGTAAATTTTATTTAGTTTTATGTCATTTGTTATAATGGGTTTATCTACTGTAAGTGTCATTGAGCCTTATGAATATGTTTTTTTTCCTTAAATAATCATTACCTACATGCCAGAAATACTTAGTAATAACTATAATTTTAGTTTTTATGCAAGTTGAAGTATTCTTATATGGGATTATTATTATTATTATTATTATTATTATTATTATTATTATTATTATTAACTGTAAAAACTGATTTTAGAATGTAAACAGGTGATTGTCACATTCCATTAAAAATCTTTAAGGATTTCAGGTTTGCAGCAGAACATTTTGTGATTTTATGAGATGGGAATAATAATAATAATAATAATAATAATAATAATAATAATAATAATAGCAGTATTTGATTATTACCTGTATAAATATTATGTGTACAGGATGTGATCTGGTGAAGAAGACAGGGTTAGAGGAGGTGACTGGGTTCACAGGAGAGTCTGTAGTTCTGCCCTGCGTCTGCACTGACCTACAGGACAACCCAAATACTGTAACATGGAGTTTTTATAAAAACAGTCACTCTCAGGAAATTTACCCTGAACAGACTGGAACATCACAGTAACAGAGTGAAAACTGGTCAGTTAAAAACCCTCCAGGAAACCTCTCTCTACTCATATCACACCTGACTGAAGAGGATCAGGGATTATACAGATGTTCTGTACAGCAATGATGACAGAGATGTGAGACTTTCTGTTAAAGGTACATGTTTTTAATGAATGACTGTGAGCATGCTTTACTCCAGGGTCATGTGACATATTACAGTGTTGGGAATGCTACTAATAGGTTACAGATTACAAATGATCCTATAAAAAATTTAATAATTACTTTAGAAAATTTGACATTTTCATTAGTAACTGTAATCTAATTACACATTTTTTTCTCAGTAACTATTACGAATGTCTGTTACTTTTATTTTGTAATTAAATTATGTAATACATGTGACTAGTTGCTCCCCAGTGTTAGAAATAATCATTAGCTAATTTTTCATTCTTTTCAGTAAGAGGAAAAGAAACTTCAACACAGTTGATGAAAACAGACACAAAACCTCCATCAGAACAGACACAGAGTAAAACAACTTCACCTGCATCTTCCTCAACAACACAAAGTAACACAAACACTCAGATTCCCACTATGTAATATCACTTTCCATTTTACTCCCAAATGAAAAACACAATATTCTATACATAATTCTAAGATTTTTACATGTGTTTAATTTAACAGTTTTCTTCCTTTTGTGTTTTTTTCTGCTGCTGACATCATGTTTACTAGCATTAAATAGATATAGACACAAAATACTTACTAACCACTAGAGCAGGGGTGGGCAATTATATTTTCCAAAGGGCCATGAGAAACCTGAGGTCTGGGCCGAACCAACAATAACGATCTTTTCTATTATTTTTTCCATTTTTTAAAGAGCGGTAAATGATATAAATGATTTATGCTTTAGGAAGAAGATGTGGAAAGAACGTTAGCGGGCCGGATTCCTGTGGCCCCCGGGCCGTAAGAACATCAGGAAGAAGATGTGGAAAGAACGTTATTCCTGAAGAACATCAGGACCGATGTGAAGGAGAGCCAGGAGGATCAGGTTAGTACACGTACAATAACAAATGTGTATTTATGTTTGTGACACACTGCACTGCTTTCATTACACAATAAATTATAGGAAAATATCTTCTGCTGCTTGTATCAGAACGACACATGGTGTAAAGAAAGGAGTCAGATTTGGAGATTTGTGTCATCAATACTAACAGACACAATCACTGTTTGTGTGTTATATTTATTATTTTCCTCTTCTGTCTTTCCACAGACTGAACCTGATCTTTACACTTTCTGTCTTAAATAACACAATGAGGAGCAGCGCGGGTCCGGATTCACACTGGATACAGAACTGAATATTCCAGCATAATAACAATCTAATCCACAGTAAATATAAATACATTCTCATATATTATAGAATAATCCTGAAAATATATATTAAAAGCACAGGATTGACTTTTTTGTCTTTTAAGAATTTTTTGTATATTTTTTTTCACACATGCACGCATTAGCCTGTAGGATGATTTTTTTAAAGACTTCAGAGCACTTCTGTAATGCACTTTTGATATGAGATTTTTACAAATGCCTGAATTTAATGTAAAACTTTTTGCGGCCATTTTTTCCAGTGTGATTGGTCGATATCTTACATGCACATGTGTGTCTATGTAGAGTGTGTGTAGTGAATAAATACCTTTTCTTTTCTCAGTATTTACATGTTTTTGTGATATGATTTTGAATATTCTTACAGAAATGTGTGAATTGTTTATGTATTTGAGTAGATTTTAGTGTTTCTGACTGATTCTGGTTATATGCTATATACTGTATTACTTTTTTAAGAGAGAGAGATAAAAAGAGAGAACAGGTACAAAGTGATTTCCTGTAATTCAATTTTATATGAGGTTTAGTGTCAGACTCTGGACCTGGGCTGCCTGGACCACTAGGGGTCGCCTTTGAGCCCTTTGCCCCCTATGCCCTATTCCCTGTCCCCTACCCCCCTAAGTTTCCCACCTTTCCTTTTGCTTGTGTTGGGTCATTGGAGTTTTTTGGTGTGTTGATGTGCTGCTTGTGTTTTGTCATTGTCTTATGGTGGGTCACTTTGTTCATTTTGCTTTTGTCTGATTTACCTGTGATTTACTTTGTCTTCCCTGGTTTTCCCCTTTTTGTGTTAGCCATGTTTCTTAGATAGCAGTTTTGTGTATTGTGTTCTGCTGTTGTATTCCTGCCTTTATTTATTTCTTTGGTTCCCGGTGTTCTGACGTGTTCTCTCTCAGTCTCTCTCTCTCGAGCCCTGTCCCTAGCCGTGTTTTCGCCCCTTCCCTAGTGTCCTCTCTAGTTTCTCCCCCTTCTCTAGCTTTGCCCCTTCTCTCGTGCCCCCTCTAGCTTCGGCCCCTTCCCTCGTTCCCCCTCTAGCCCCCTCTAGCTTCGGCCCCTTCCCTCGTTCCCCCTCTAGCCCCCTCTCGTGCCCCCTCTAGCTTCGGCCCCTTCCCTCGTGCCCCCTCGTGCCCCCTCTAGCTTCTCCCCCCTCTCTCGTGCTCTCCCCCCTCTCTAGTGTTCGCTCGTGTTTTCCTCGTTCTGCTCTCGATCCTAACAGTTTAGTTGCTATACTGAGTTTTATCTTCATAAAGAAAATATTGGAAAATTTTAACTCACTGTTGAGAAATGATTATAACCAACTGTAAATAATGTTAGTGATGTATGATGGTGTGGAGTATTATATATTGAGAGTGTGGAGTATTATATATTGAGAGTGGAATATTATATATTAAGAGTATGCAGTATTATATATTGAGAGTATGGAGTATTATATATTGAGAGTGTGGCACAATGTGGGATAACTGATGCTGTGAGAGAGAGGAAGTAGTCAGTCTCCCATCAGTCCCCACGCTGCCCTCGGCCACAGTAATGCCGTTACTCTTACATACTAAGTGTTTCACAATATCTTTCAAATACCATGAGAATATTTTCCCTACACATGTACATGCTGAGATCATTCAATAAAGTCACATAGTGATGAACCTGTATGTCAGGTGATCCGGAACCACTCAATATACACCAATCTTTCAACTAATGTTAATAATATTAATGTCCTCCTTCACAACTAATATTTTATAATGTATTGACTCAGTTTGGAGTGATTATAACAGTCTTTATTAAGCAGATAAAAGCCAGTGTTCGACTTCTTTCATGCCTTTCTAGGTTGTTCAGCCTCTCATTTAGCTCAGTGATACGAGTCTTACATCTAGTGGTCAAATGGGATCATTGCAACAGGCATTAAGTGACTACTAGGACGGCTCTACTCTCATTTCATTCATTCATTCATCTTCTACTGCTATATCCGATCTGAGGGGGAGCCTGTGCCTATCTCAGGCGTCTATGTGTCTATGGGCAGGACACACACACACACACTCTCACATTCACACACTAGGGACAATTTTCCAAGGTGCTAATCAACCTAACGTGCATGTTTTTGGACCGGGGGGAAACCGGAGAACGCGGAGAAAAAAACCCCCTGAGGCACGGGGAGAACCACTTGACCGAGACGGGAATCGAACCCCGACCCTGGAGGTGTGAGGCGAACGTGCTAAACACTAAGCCACTATGTGAAGGCCCACCCCGTGCCCCCTCCTCTCTCTCTCTCTCTCTCTTTCTCTCTCTTAAAATTTATATTAAATTGTTTAATATATCACAATCACCACTCATTAGTGTTAGTCACATGATCTATGGACAATTATTACACTGAGAAAATAAAACAGACAAAAGAAAAGTAAAAACACGCATGTAATATACACGCAAATATATTTGAATAAATACCAACTCTATATATAATGTAGACAGAGTCATGGAAAGAGTGATGCAAGAGATTTTGTGAAGTGAGAAATGACCAAGTGGTTGTTGAGGTTTCCTGAAAACTAAAACGTATAAAAGAGAGATAAGCTCAAACATTGTCACAGTGTGTGTTTCAGTGTGAGGACCTGGTGTGTGTGTGTGTGTGTGTGTGTGTGTGTGTGTGTGTGTGTGCGCTCAGAAGAACCAGTAATGATGAAGTGCTTATATCTTTTGTGTGTTGTGTTTGACGTGGCTGCAGGTGAGTGAAGTTATTCTCTATTACAGAAAGGAGAGAGAATATTAAATATAATAGATTTACAGTAAGCCGGAGTTCAGCCCTGTTCCTGAACAACCAACCAATTGTCATTAATAACATCTTTACTTTTTATAGTCGTTTAATATTAATAGGTGTGAACTTATAGTTTATTTCTCCAAAGGTAGCAGTAATTTTAATACACAAGGTAAATCTACATGACATACCTTGTTTTGTCCTTTTTGGGATCTTTTCAGGTTTAATCATGTGATTCTTTTCTGTCTGATTAACTTTAAAGAGAGTTCATCAGGAATCAGTGTAAAAATCTACAGATGAAAAGAGGTGGGATAATAAATAAGGAAGATCTTACAGCGAGATTATTGTACATCTTTATAATACTTACAGTGTATGTTTTTACACGTTTACTGAATTGCATCTTTCACAATCTAGGTCATGTTTAAGTTATCTTTAATAACTGATATAAAGTCTAATTGAAAAGTTATTTCCCTGTAACTAGTATGTCACTTCTTTATTCTTATATCTCTTAGCTGTAAATAGATGTGTGTAAGAATGTCACACCTCTTTCTGCTGCCTCTCTGTCACTGACCAACATCTTCACTTCCTACGTCATGCCTTATTTACAGTTTACTACCACTAGCTTTTTGCATATTTTAATAATGTATTCACAAATATTTTGAAAAAGTACATTTAAAAAGTACATTTAAAAAGTACATTTATTTAAACAAATGTGGTACATTTCATTGAGCAAACAACATACCAGTTAATAGACTGTCTTAGCCACATTGTGTGTGTGTGTGTGTGTGTGTGTGGGGGGGGGGGGGGGGGGGGGGGGGTGTGGGGGGGGGGGGGGGGGGGGGGGGGGGGGGGGGGTGGGGGGGGGGGGGGGGGGGGGGTGTTGTGGGTTTGTGTGTGTGTGGGTTTGTGTGTGTGTGTGTGTGTGGGTTTGTGTGTGCGTGCTTGCTGCTTGCGTGCGTGCGTGCTATTTGTGTAATTTATAATAACAGTCCAGGGGCACGGTGGCTTAGTGGTTAGCACGTTCGCCTCACACCGCCAGGATCCGGGTTCGATTCCCGTCTCGGCCATGTGTGTGTGGAGTTTGCATGTTCTCCCCGTGCCTCAGGGGGTTTTTCTCCGGGTTCTCCGGTTTCCTCCCGGTCCAAAAACATGCACGGTAGGTTGATTGGCACCTTGGAAAATTGTCCCTAGTGTATGAGTGTGTGTGTCCTGCGATGGGTTGGCATTCCGTCCAGGGTGTATCCTGCCTTAATGCCCATAGACGCCTGAGATAGGCACAGGCTCCCCGTGACCCGAGAAGATCGGATATAGCGGTAGAAGATGAATGAAAGATGAATGAATAATAACAGTCCATATAATTTAGTTTCTAATGTAAAATAATACCGTCCAGTTTTTTGGAAATGTATCTGATGTAGTTTATTTGGACAGTTATGTGTTTTACATTTTTCAAGGGCTTAATATATAAAATCGGATTAAAGCGATGTTGGTGTGAAGAAGAAGGAGACATGTTGTACTAGCGATCTACCTGTAGGGGGCGCGAGCAAAAAAAACCATCAAGCGCGGACTAGAAACAGAAGGTTAAGTTTTTGTAAGTGAGAAAAAAATGCAGTGTTTGTTTGTTTGTTTGTTTGTGCTGTGAATAAGAGCTTCTGTGATGTAAACAGTGAAAAAGAACAAGGTTTTACACGAAGCCATGAAACTACACACACATGGTTTATTTCTACTTGTAATATTTTCTCCTGTATGTTATACTCCAGGTGCAGTAGATGTTGTTGAGAGAGTGTTTACTAGTGTTGTGGTAGAATGAGTTGTTTGTGAGGTGAAGTGTTTGATAGATAGAGTACATTATGGATGTGTGAATAACTGCTGTACACTGGTAAAGAAAGAGTTTTTAAAGAAAGGGATTCTAAAAATAAAAAATCTGCACATTTGTGTTGTGTTACTCTCTCCATGGTCGAGTTGTAACATGGTGTGTAACCACAGCTGTGTTACTACACGTGTCTCTCTGGGATTTACAAGAAAAACACACACAAGTGTAACACACACAGTCATTCACACCTGCGCTAAGAAATGAGAGATTATTGTTACATGTACTAAAGCAGAAATCATTTCTTTCATTCAAATATTCTTCTGCACATTATTGTTAGTAAACTCTGAGTGTTTGTGTGTTTGTTTGTGTAGGTTGTGTTCTTTCTGCTAATGATCGGAAAGAAGTCATACAACACAAAGGTGGTTCAGTGGTGTTACACTGCTCCTGCTCTGACCTGCACTCCAAACCTCACTCATTCACCTGGGAGATTCTACAGAACAAGGACAGAGGATTGAGGTGTTAAATAGATGAACATTACCGAGACAGAATTCATCTGTTTAATAAGATTTCTCCTGCTAATCTGTCTCTGTCCATATCTGACCTGAGAGAAGAGGATCAATGGAGAACTACAGGTGTAGAACTGAGAAGGAACACAGAAACATATTTCTTTATGTTAAAGGTAAATCATTTAAATACACAATAAATGTTTATATTCATTGTGAAAACAGACTTGATTACTCTTTACATAAATTAATAATAAAATACATCTACATTTACCATAACTAAAGCAAATATCAATATATAGATTTGAATAATAATTTATAGTGATTATGGGAATCAGATTGGATGTAACAGATTTCTCAGTCTACATGACACCTGTATAATCCCTTCATTATAACAGACATAAGCCTACATAAACATTAATAAAGGCTTCAGTAGATGTCACTTTCACATTGTTTTATGAATTTGAGTGTAAATCTACATAACACACTTTACATAATGATGTAAAGAAAGTCGACCTGGAAAGCGTCATAACACCATTTAATGTCTACAGAAATCTGTCACTAGACTAAGTGTTATATCAACTTATAACATTCACTTAGACAAATACACTCTGTACATCAGCCGACACTTTAGGAAATCCCTTTAAATACATTCATTCATTCATTCATCTTCTACCGAAATCTTCCCTCGGGCCACCGTGCCCCCTCCTTTATATTTAGTTTTATGTCATTTGTTATAATGGGTTTATCTACTGTAAGTGTCATTGAGCCTTATGAATATGTTCCTTAAATAATCATTACCTACATGCCAGAAATACTTATAATAACTATAATTTTAGTTTTTATGCAAGTTGAAGTATCTTATATGGGATTATTATTATTATTATTATTATTATTATCTGTAAAAACTGATTTTAGAATATAAACAGGTGATTGTCACATTCATTAAAAATCTTTAAGGATTTCAGGTTTGCAGCAGAACATTTTGTGATTTTATGAGACGGGAATAATAATAATAATAATAATAATAATAATAATAATAATAATAATAATAATAATAATAGCAGTATTTGATAAGTACCTGTATAAATATTATGTGTACAGGATGTGATCTGGTGAAGAAGACAGGGTTAGAGGAGGTGACTGGGTTCACAGGAGAGTCTGTAGTTCTGCCCTGCGTCTGCACTGACCTACAGGACAACCCAAATACTGTAACATGGAAATTTTTATAAAAACAATCACTCTCAGGAAATTTACCCTGAACAGACTGGACATCACAGTAACAGAGTGAAAACTGGTCAGTAAAAACCCTCCAGGAAACCTCTCTCTACTCATATCACACCTGACTGAAGAGGATCCAGGGATTTTACAGATGTTCTGTACAGATGGATGACAGAGATAGTGAGACTTTCTGTTAAAGGTACATGTTTTTAATGAATGACTGTGAGCATGCTTTACTCCAGGGTCATGTGACATATTACAGTGTTGGGAATGCTACTAATAGGTTACAGATTACAAATGATCCTATAAAAAATGTAATAATTACTTTAGAAAATTTGACATTTTCATTAGTAACTGTAATCTAATTAATTTTTTTTTCTCAGTAACTATTACGAATTTCTGTTACTTTTATTTTGTAATTAAATTATGTAATACATGTGACTAGTTGCTCCTCAGTGTTAGAAATAATCATTAGCTAATTTTTCATTCTTTTCAGTAAGAAGAAGAGAAATTTCAACACAGTTGATGAAAACAGACACAAAACCTCCATCAGAACAGACACAGAGTAAAACAACTTCACCTGCATCTTCCTCAACAACACAAAGTAACACAAACACTCAGATTCCCACTATGTAATATCACTTTCCATTTTACTCCCAAATGAAAAACACAATATTCTATACATATTTTCTCCTTATTCTAAGATTTTTACATGTGTTTAATTTAACAGTTTTCTTCCTTTTGTGTTTTTTTCTGCTGCTGACATCATGTTTACTAGCATTAAAGAGATATAGACACAAATTACTTACTAACCACTAGAGGGTGTGATTTCTGAGATCTTTTCTCTTTAGGAAGAAGATGTGGAAAGAACGTTATTCCTGAAGAACATCAGGACTGTGAAGGAGAGCCGGAGGATGAGGTTAGTACACGTACAATAACAAATGTGTATTTATGTTTGTGACACACTGCACTGCTTTCAATTACACAATCAAATTATAGGAAAATATCTTCTGCTGCTTGTATCAGAACGACACATGGTGTAAAGAAAGGAGTCAGATTTGGAGATTTGTGTCATCAATACTAACAGACACAATCACTGTTTGTGTGTTATATTTATTATTTTCCTCTTCTGTCTTTTCCACAGACTGAACCTGATCTTTACACTTTCTGTCTTAAATAACACAATGAGGAGCAGCGCGGGTCCGGATTCACACTGGATACAGAACTGAATATTCCAGCATAATAACAATCTAATCCACAGTAAATATAAATACATTCTCATATATTATAGAATAATCCTGAAAATATATATTAAAAGCACAGGATTGACTTTTTTGTCTTTTAAGAATGTTTTTGTATTTTTTTTTCACACATGCACGCATTAGCCTGTAGGATGATTTTTTTAAGACTTCAGAGCACTTCTGTAATGCACTTTTGATATGAGATTTTTTACAAATGCCTGAATTTAATGTAAAACTTTTTGCGGCCATTTTTTCCCAGTGTGATTGGTCGATATCTTACATGCACATGTGTGTCTATGTAGAGTGTGTGTAGTGAATAAATACTTTTCTTCTCAGTATTTACATGTTTTTGTGATATGATTTTGAATATTCTTACAGAAATGTGTGAATTGTTTATGTATTTGAGTAGATTTTAGTGTTTCTGACTGATTCTGGTTATATGCTATATACTGTATTACTTTTTTAAGAGAGAGAGATAAAAAGAGAGAACAGGTACAAAGTGATTTCCTGTAATTCAATTTTATATGAGGTTTAGTGTCAGACTCTGGACCTGGGCTGCCTGGACCACTAGGGGTCGCCTTTGAGCCCTTTGCCCCCTATGCCCTATTCCCTGTCCCCTACCCCCTAATTTTTCCCCACCTGCTCCTCGTTGCCTTTTGTTTTAAGTTTCCCACCTTTCCTTTTGCTTGTGTTGGGTCATTGGAGTTTTTTGGTGTGTTGATGTGCTGCTTGTGTTTTGTCATTGTCTTATGGTGGGTCACTTTGTTCATTTTGCTTTTGTCTGATTTACCTGTGATTTACTTTGTCTTCCCTGGTTTTCCCCTTTTTGTGTTAGCCATGTTTCTTAGATAGCAGTTTTGTGTATTGTGTTCTGCTGTTGTATTCCTGCCTTTATTTATTTCTTTGGTTCCCGGTGTTCTGACGTGTTCTCTCTCTCTAGCCCTGTCCCTAGCCGTGTTTTCGCCCCTTCCCTAGTGTCCTCTCTAGTTTCTCCCCCTCCTCTCTAGCTTCGCCCCCCTTCTCTCGTGCCCCCTCTAGCTTCGCCCCCTTCTCTCGTGCCCCCTCTAGCTTCGGCCCCTTCCCTCGTGCCCCCTCTAGCTTCGGCCCCTTCCCTCGTGCCCCCTCTAGCTTCGGCCCCTTCCCTCGTGCCCCCTCTAGCTTCGGCCCCTTCCCTCGTGCCCCCTCTAGCTTCGCCCCCTTCTCGTGCCCCCTCTAGCTTCGGCCCCTTCCCTCGTGCCCCCTCTAGCTTCGGCCCCTTCCCTCGTGCCCCCTCTAGCTTCGGCCCCCTTCCCTCGTGCCCCCTCTAGCTTCGGCCCCTTCCCTCGTGCCCCCTCTAGCTTCGGCCCCTTCCCTCGTGCCCCCTCCCCCTCTAGCTTCGGCCCCTTCCCTCGTGCCCCCTCTAGCTTCGTTCCCTCGCCCCCTCTAGCTTCGCCCCCTTCCCTCGTGCCCCCTCTAGCTTCGGCCCCTTCCCTTCCCTCGTTCGCCCCCTCTCGTGCCCCCTCTAGCTTCGGCCCCTTCCCTCGTGCCCCCTCCCCCTCTAGCTTCGGCCCCTTCCCTCGTGCCCCCCCCCTCTAGCTTCGGCCCCTTCCCTCGTGCCCCCTCCCCCCCCTCTCGTGCCCCCTCTAGCTTCGCCCCCTTCCCTCGCCCCTTCCCTCGTGCCCCCTCTAGCTTCGGCCCCTTCCCTCGTGCCCCCTCCCCCTCTAGCTTCGGCCCCTTCCCTCGTGCCCCCTCCCCCTCTAGCTTCGGCCCCTTCCCTCGTGCCCCCTCCCCCTCTAGCTTCGGCCCCCTTCCCTCGCCCCCTTCCCTCGTGCCCCCTCTAGCTTTGCCCCCTTCCCTCGTGCCCCCTCGTCTTCTCCCCCCTCTCTAGTGTTCGCTCGTGTTTTCCTCGTTCTGCTCTCGATCCTAACAGTTTAGTTGCTATACTGAGTTTTATCTTCATAAAGAAAATATTGGAAAATTTAAACTCACTGTTGAGAAATGATTATAACCAACTGTAAATAATGTTAGTGATGTATGATGGTGTGGAGTATTATATATTGAGAGTGTGAGAGTGTGGAGTATTATATACTGAGAGTGTGGAGTATTGTATATTGAGAGTGTGGCACAATTGTGGGATTAACTGATGCTGTGAGAGAGAGGAAGTAGTCAGTCTCCCATCAGTCCCCACGCTGCCCTGGCCACAGTAATGCCGTTACTCTTACATACTAAGTGTTTCACAATATCTTTCAAATACCATGAGAATATTTTCCCTACACATGTACATGCTGAGATCATTCAATAAAGTCACATAGTGATGAACCTGTATGTCAATATTTGGGCAGGTGATCCGAAACCACTCAATATACACCAATCTTTCAACTAATGTTAATACTATTAATGTCCTCCTTCACAACTAATATTTTATAATGTATTGACTCAGTTTGGAGTGATTATAACAGTCTTTATTAAGCAGATAAAAGCCAGTGTTCGACTTCTTTCATACCTTTCTAGGTTGTTCAGCCTCTCATTTAGCTCAGTGATGCCAGTCTTACACCTAGTGGTCAAATGGGATCATTGCAACAGGCATTAAGTAACTACTTGGACGGCTCTACTCTCATTTCATTCATTCATTCATCTTCTACTGCTATATCCGATCTGAGGGGGAGCCTGTGCCTATCTCAGGCGTCTATGTGTCTATGGGCAGGACACACACACACACACTCACATTCACACACTAGGGACAGTTTTCCAAGGTGCTAATCAACCTAACGTGCATGTTTTTGGACCGGGGTAAACCGGAGAACGCGGAGAAAAAACCCCTGAGGCATGGGGAGAACCACTTGACCGAGACGGGAATCGAACCACGACCCTGTAGGTGTGAGGCGAACGTGCTAAACACTAAGCCACTATGTGAGTCACCTTGCCCCCCCCCCCCCCCCCCTCCCCCCCCCCCCTCTCTCTCTCTCTCTCTCTTAAAATGTATATTACAATCACAATCACCACTCATTAATGTTAGTCACATGATCTATGGCCAATTATTACACTGAGAAAATAAAACGGACAAAAGAAAAGTAAAAACACGCATGTAATATACACGCGAATATATTTGAATAAATACCAACTCTATATATAATGTAGACAGAGTCATGGAAAGAGTGATGCAAGAGATTTTGTGAAGTGAGAAATGACCAAGTGGTTGTTGAGGTTTCCTGAAAACTAAAACGTATAAAAGAGAGAGAAGCTCAAACATTGTCAAAGTGTGTGTTTCAGTGTGAGGACCTGGTGTGTGTCTGTGTGTGTATGTGTGTGTGTGTGTGTGTGTGTGTGTGCGCTCAGAAGAACCAGTAATGATGAAGTGCTTATATCTTTTGTGTGTTGTGTTTGACGTGGCTGCAGGTGAGTGAAGTTATTCTCTATTACAGAAAGGAGAGAGAATATTAAATATAATAGATTTACATTAAACCGGAGTTCAGCCCTGTTCCTGAACAAACAACCAATTGTCATTAATAACATCTTTACTTTTTATAGTCGTTTAATATTAATAGGTGTGAACTTATAGTTCATTTGTCCAAAGGTAGCAGTAATTTTAATACACAAGGTAAATCTACATGACATACCTTGTTTTGTCCTTGTTGGGATCTTTTCAGGTTTAATCATGTGATTCTTTTCTGTCTGATTAACTTTAAAGAGAGTTCATCAGGAATCAGTGTAAAAATCTACAGATGAAAAGAGGTGGGATAATAAATAAGGAAGATCTTACAGGCGAGATTATTGTACATCTTTATAATACTTACAGTGTATGTTTTTACACATTTACTGAATTGCAACTTTCACAATCTAGGTCATGTTTAAGTTATCTTTAATAACTGATATAAAGTCTAATTGAAAAGTTATTTCCCTGTAACTAGTATGTCACTTCTTTATTCTGTTCTTAGCTGTAAATAGATGTGTGTAAGAATTTCACACCTCTTTCTGCTGCCTCTCTGTCACTGACCAACATCTTCACTTCCTACGTCATGCCTTATTTACAGTTTACTACCACTAGCTTTTTGCATATTTTAATAATGTATTCACAAATATTTTGAAAAAGTACATTTAAAAAGTACATTTATTTAAACAAATGTGGTACATTTCATTGAGCAAACAACATACCAGTTAATAGACTGTCTTAGCCACATTGTGTTGTGTGTGTGTGTGTGTGTGTGTGTGTGGGGGGGGGGGGGGAGGTGTTGTGGGTTTGTGTGTGTGTGGGTTTGTGTGTGTGTGTGGGTTTGTGTGTGCGTGCTTGCTGCTTGCGTGCGTGCGTGCTATTTGTAATTAATAATAACTAGTAATTTATAATAACAGTCCAGGGGCACGGTGGCTTAGTGGTTAGCACGTTCGCCTCACACCGCCAGGATCCGGGTTCGATTCCCGTCTCGGCCATGTGTGTGTGTGGAGTTTGCATGTTCTCTTCTTCCCCGTGCCTCAGGGGGTTTTTTTCTCCGGGTTCTCCGGTTTCCTCCTCCCGGTCCAAAAACATGCACGGTAGGTTGATTGGCACCTTGGAAAATTGTCCCTAGTGTATGAATGTGTGTGTGTGTGTGTGTGTGTGTGTGCCTGCGATGGGTTGGCATTCCGTCCAGGGTGTATCCTGCCTTAATGCCCATAGACGCCTGAGATAGGCACAGACTCCCCGTGACCCGAGAAGATCGGATATAGCGGTAGAAGATGAATGAAAGATGAAAGAATAATAACAGTCCATATAATTTAGTTTCTAATGTAAAATAATACCGTCCAGTTTTTTGGAAATGTATCTGATGTAGTTTATTTGGACAGTTATGTGTTTTACATTTTCAAGGGCTTAATATATAAAATCGGATTTAAAGCGATGTTGGTGTGAAGAAGAAGGAGACATGTTGTACTAGCGATCTACCTGTAGGGGGCGCGAGCAAAAAAAACAGCAAGCGCGGACTAGAAACAGAAGGTTAAGTTTTTGTAAGTGAGAAAAAAATGCAGTGTTTGTTTGTTTGTTTGTTTGTGCTGTGAATAAGAGCTTCTGTGATGTAAACAGTGAAAAAGAACAAGGTTTCACACGAAGCCATGAAACTACACACACATGGTTTATTTCTACTTGTAATATTTTCTCCTGTATGTTATACTCCAGGTGCAGTAGATGTTGTTGAGAGAGTGTTTACTAGTGTTGTGGTAGAATGAGTTGTTTGTGAGGTGAAGTGTTTGATAGATAGAGTACATTATGGATGTGAGATTAACTGCTGTACACTGGTAAAGAAAGAGTTTTTAAAGAAAGGGATCCTAAAAATGAAAAATCTGCACATTTGTGTAGTGTTACTCTCTCCATGGTCGAGTTGTAACATGGTGTGTAACCACAGCTGTGTTACTACACGTGTCTCTCTGGGATTTACAAGAAAAACACACACAAGTGTAACACTCACAGTCATTCACACCTGCGCTAAGAAATGAGAGATTATTGTTACATGTACTAAAGCAGAAATCATTTCTTTCATTCAAATATTCTTCTGCACATTATTGTTAGTAAACTCTGAGTGTTTGTGTGTTTGTTTGTGTAGGTTGTGTTCTTTCTGCTAATTATCAGAATGAAGTCATACAACACAAAGGTGGTTCAGTGGTGTTACACTGCTTCTGCTCTGACCTGCACTCCAAACCTCACTCATTCACCTGGGAGTTCTACAGAACAGGACAGAGGATTGAGGTGTTAAAAGATGAACATTACCGAGACAGAATTCATCTGTTTAATAAGATTTCTCCTGCTAATCTGTCTCTGTCCATATCTGACCTGAGAGAAGAGGATAATGGAAACTACAGGTGCAGAACTGAGAATGAACACAGAAACATATTTCTTTATGTTAAAGGTAAATCATTTAAATACACAATAAATGTTTATATTCATTGTGAAAGAAGACTTGATTACTCTTTACATGAATTAATAATGAAATACATCTACATTTACCATAACTAAAGCAAATATCAATATAAAGATATAAATGATAATAAATAGTGATTATGGGAATCAGATTGGATGTAACAGATTTCTCAGTCTACATGACACCTGTATAATCCCTTCATTATAACATACATAAGCCTACATAAACATTAATAAAGGCTTCAGTAGATGTCACTTTCACATTGTTTTATGAATTTGAGTGTAAATCTACATAACACACTTTACATAATGATGTTAATAAAGTCGACCTGGAAAGCGTCATAACACCATTTAATGTCTACAGAAATCTGTCACTAGACTAAGTGTTATATCATCTTATAACATTCACTTAGACAAACACACTCTGTACATCAGCCGACACTTTAGGAAATCCCTTGAAATACATATTTAGTTTTATGTCATTTGTTATAATGGGTTTATCTACTGTATGTGTCATAAAGCCTTATGAATATGTTCCTTAAATAATCATTACCTACATGCCAGAAATACTTAGTATAACTATAATTTTATAAAGCTGAAGTATCTTATATGGGATTATTATTATTATTATTAACTGTAAAAAATGAAAAAATTTTGAAAAAATCACATCCATTAAAAATCTTTAAGGATTTCAGGTTTGCAGCAGAACGTTTTGTGATTTTATGAGATGGGAATATTAATAATAATAATAATAATAATAATAATAATAATAAGAATAGTAATAATAATAATAATAATAATAATAATAATAGCAGTATTTGATAATTACCTGTATAAATATTATGTGTACAGGATGTGATCTGGTGAATAAGACAGGGTTAGAGGTGACTGGGTTCCCAGGAGAGTCTGTAGTTCTGCCCTGCGTCTGCACTGACCTACAGGACAACCCAAATACTGTAACATGGAAATTTTATAAAAACAATCACTCTCAGGAAATTTACCCTGAACAGACTGGACATCACAGTAACAGAGTGAAACTGGTCAGTAAAAACCCTCCAGGAAACCTCTCTCTACTCATATCACACCTGACTGAAGAGGACCAGGGATTATACAGATGTTCTGTACAGAATTATGACAGAGATATGAGACTTTCTGTTAAAGGTACATGTTTTTAATGAATGACTGTGAGCATGCTTTACTCCAGGGTCATGTGACCTATTACTAACAGTGATAAAAAGAATCATTAGTTTCATTGTGTTTTGTTATTCATTTCAGTAAGAAACAAAGAAGATACAACACCGTCGAGGAAAACACCTTCATCAGAACCAACTCTGAGTAAAACCACCATCTCTCCACCTGCATCATCGCCAACAACAAACACTCAGACTTCTTGTAGCTTACATCATTTTATTTTTAATCACAAAATGAAAAATGTATCTCTATGATAAGATTTAATCACATTCACACATGATTTATTTCACATTTTTCTACATTCTTTCTACCGTATTTATTCTGTGTAAGTGCCATTTATTTTGGTGGAGCAGAAACACAACACACACATAAACATACACAAACTTTTTAAGGTTTCTAAAACCATTTTTATTAATAATCATAATGAGATGTAAATGTATGTTTGGTATTTTGCATTTTTTTTCTATTTGAAGCTACACAACCAGGGACACCAGACACAACAACTACATCAGAACAGTCTCTGAGTAAAAGGACTTTGTCACCTGCATCATCAGCAACACAACAACACAACAACCACAACACAACAGAACCGCAACAACCCATCAGCCTCCCTCTAGGTACTGAGACTTTTCACCATCAATGAAAATACACATCTGTTTTATTATATTCATAACTTCTGTGTTTTTTTACAGTATTCGGCATTGTCGGGGTTTTACTGTTGGTGATACCCGGTGTAGCAGCATTTAGTTTTTGGAGATTCAAAGGTAAAAAACACACAAACACATGCATAAATACACACAATATGAGCTTTTGGAAGTTTTCGTGTGTCCTTTTGGGAATCAGATCAGACAGGTTCGTCAGTAACAAATACAAATTCTGCAAAATGGTGTGTATAATGTGTCCCTCATTGTTAACGTATGTGAATTGTAGCAGAACAGCAGCCTCCACACATTACCTGATTACTTCACACAGTGAAATTCCCACACTAGAGGTGTGATTTCGGAGTGTTTTCTCTTTAGGAGGACGATGTGGGGGGAACGTGATTACTGAAGGACGTCCAGAACCTAAAGGAAAGCAGAAGGATCAGGTTAGTGTACATGCTGGTCTGGGATCAGTTGGGTTTTTATCATCATAAGGATTCATAAGTGAGTCAACAGTAAAAGATATAGAATTTACATTGTGTTTTATGTGTAATTTTCATGTTCTGTCTTTTCTCAGACTGCTCCTGATGTTACTTATTCTACTGTAACCCACATGAACACAGCTGGAGGGGCTCGGCTACAGATCCTCAATGGAGACAAAACTGAATACGCCAGTATTATATAAATCTAATCCACAGCAAATATATATATATTTTTCTATAGTATTAATTCTGAAACTATACAGAATATTAGTTTAAAAATATCTTCTAATCATGATTTAATTTCCCTACAAAGATTCAGCATTGGGACATTGAGTGCATGTATGTCATTCTTTGCAAACTCATCTACCCGAGTGCTTCAGGGGACATTTTTAAGAGGACCCCTGGAGAGGTGTGATAGTTGTGTGAGCATCTATCTGGACCGTACGTGTGTGAAATAGTTTGTTGGGGTCTATGTGGTTGTGTAGATTGTTATACAGAATTCTCTGTGCACTCCATTACACAATGTGGTTTGCTATGAGAAACGAGAAGTTTCCGTTTTCCCATCAGTCCCTACGCCACCCTGAAATAGATTCAACCCGTGTGTTCATCTGGGTGGCACTGAATGTCTATTAATAACAGTTATAGGCGTAAAATACAGATCTGTTCAGAAATGTGATCTGTTCATTCACATTTTAATATGCTTTTAATATTAATTACAGTCAAAATCCATCTTTATAGTTCTTGAGTCGCTGCTCATGTGGAAATCAACAGCCACAAATGTCCTTCTGTAATAATTACCACTCAACACCAGATTTCCACAGAGTTCAGGCACAATTCAGAAGAAGCCACATGTAGCTGCGACATTTCTTGTTACATTCACCGCATATTTTTTTCCTCACTTGCTGTAAATAATTGCATTTATATAATACAAGACAGGGTCATGCTTTTATCTGTAAAAGAGGAATAAGGCTTTATGAGACCAATATATGATGATTATTTTCTTTATAGTATGAGTTTTTATAGGGTTATAAAATAGGTTATATTACAGTAATTGATTTATGTTTTTAACAGTAAGTTAAGCCGTGCTTTATGGTTGCAATTTCTTTTTATTTTATTTTGTATAACTATGCTCCAGATATATGTTTCACTATGAACAGAGTGAGAAGTTTGGATAAACTCTCTCCTTCATTGTTTTTATTTTCAACATTGTAAATCAGGGATATTCCATTTAGTTTGTTATGGGGGGGCCAGTTCATGAAAAGCATTCCAAATGAAAGATATGGGCTTGCAATATCAGTTACTACACAACTGCAATATAACAGCCCATATGTTGTATTTTTTGCATCTTAAGATAAACAAGTAGGCTTTTTCTACATTTTTCTACATATGTTATGTTTTTAAACTTATTTCTTTCAATATTTTGTATAATTAGGTTGCAGTAGGGTTCGTGTTTTGATGCATTTGACGATTTTTTTGTGGAAAAATACGAAAAAAGAAATAAACAGAAGAAAAAAACAAGTTATCATGCAATCATCGTTCTGTCAGTCGTCGCGTCTCACCAGAGAGGGCGCTCGCGTCCTCGCTTCCGTCACGTGACATACACTCGCGCAGCCTTCAACTGCAGCTCGTGCTCGGTTTTAAACACGCGCACGTTACTCCATAGATGGAGCGGCCGTTTTTTTCTGAGTAAACTAAATTATATTCTTTATTATAATGTTGTACATTAATATCGAAGACACTTTCGGTTCTCACATTGCTTTTCAAACATTCGGGAAAACAAAAGAATGTATAAAAGCTGTCAAAACAAAAGGTGGGTAATTTGAATAGTAGAAAATATTAAACATTTTGTGGTTTATTTAACAAGTTTTAATGTAGTACATCATTTCATATGCATTTTTCAGTCTTCATGTATTAATGTACAATGTTACATTAAATGTACAATAAAAACATATTTCAGAGGTTCCACCTGTCCTCCGTTACCATAAATAATGAAATAACTCTCAAAAAGTGAAAAACAAAGTGTAGTTGTTTTAATTTGCTTGTATTAATGACCAAATTGTTTGCTCGTAATTACTTTGAGAGTTTAAAATGAACTGTTAATTTGAGAAATCCGTAAATTAACCTTAATGAAGAACACAATACAAGTATATCATAGGACTTTAACCAGAGGTCCGCGACCCCTAGGGGTTTACCGGCGGTACTACACGAAGGCCGGTAATTATATAGAATAAAAAATTTTGAAGGGTCAAAACATCAAAGATAAAATATCTTAATTTAAAAAGATTTTAATTATATTCATTTCAAATGTATGATATAAGTTATGTAAATGTTTAATAGTGGTTTTGATTGCAAAATATATGACATTTTACAGACAGTGATGCATGTACAACAACAGCACAGATCTATTTGACTTAACATAATATAACTCGCGTAATATGATCGTTTTTTATTAAAATAATTGTTTAACGGTTTTAAAAGGGGGTCCTTGACACATTTCTCTACCGCCCCCTATCGTCCATGACCTGACAAACGATAAAGACCCCTTGCCTTTATAAATCCGTTTATTTCGCGTCACCTGTCATGTCTTTTTTCCTCCACTAGGGGGCACTTTGGGAATCAAACACTTTGAGAACCACTTTCGTACATTACTGTTGGATATTGTGATATTATTGTTGTTCACATTTTTTCCTATTTAATATCGTTTCTATTATATTATTATTGCTATTAATGTTTAAACAATAATGATATGGAATTTGAATTTCATCGTTTTGTTCCTATAAAAATATTTTGTCGTTTGGAAATATGTATTCCAAATGTAATACATTAAAATAAATAGAAGTAAATAAATGAAACGATATTTTAAATATGAACGAAACAAATTTCTCTTGCAAAAAAAAGATCTCCAATCACAATACCGCTTGTTCACGCTGCTGTACCAAATTAGCCAATCCCACGTCTCCTTGTATAGCACGTGATATCAAAGTTGCTCAATCACATTCTTGAACACGAAACCGGTGCTTTTTTTAAGATCCCACCTACATTGAGCTAGTCCCGCCTCTAGTGATGTGATTGGTTAACACCGATTTCCACGGCCTTCTCATTGGTTGTTATCGTAATCCGGTGTACAAGCGGCTTGCAGAAGAGAAACATTGGGAAATTGCTACAAACTCAAAGTCCGGCAAGTGACCGTTTCTTTTAGTTTAATGTCCAAGTAGCGTGACACAAGTTAATAATTACAAGTTTCATTTTTTTTCCAAAAAATGTTGGAGTGTTTTAATTGTCATGCATGCATCTTAGCAAAGCTAGAAACGAAGTTTACATTACGGGGTGACCAGAGCGCGAGTCTGATTCAATTTACTTTTATTCAAAACCCAGATTAAATCGTAATTTTAACCACAACATCTTATGTAGAAAAAACATCCATACACGTTATATCACTTCCCTTTTCAACGTACTGACCAGTTTAAACCACAATTTCTACTAGTACTCCACGACTAGTGTCCCTACTACTACTACTAAAAGCATGCAGTTATGCGGATTGTGGTCAATGTGTGTGTGTGTGTGTGTGTGTGTGTGAGCACGGATTGTGGTCAATGTGTGTGAGTGTGTGAGCAAGTGTGTATGGTGATGTTGCAACTAGGTTAGACTCCGGATCCAGCAAGGGTTTATAACTCCTGGAACCAGGTTCCAATCACTCAGGACGTAATTGGACATCCACCTTTACATGTCATCATGACTGTATAGTCAAGTCAAGATGTTTTTATTGTCATTTCAATTATATATAGCTGACGCAGTACACAATGAAATGAGACAATGTTTATCCAGAACCTTGGTGCTCCATAAAACTACATATTCACATCACACAACATAGAGCTGCAATGCAGAGCTGAGGACTTGACTAAGCCTACAAAAAGTGCATCGTGTACCACCTAGTGCAAACAGCACAAAAACAGTGTAGAACAGACAACACAAGACAGTGCAGGACAAATACGTAATCTATTGTATATGCATATACAGTGCAATGTGCAATTGGAAAACAATTTTACAAATAATAAAGTGTGATGTGGAAAATAAGATAGCAGTAACACTATGTCAGTATGAACAATAGAATAGTGTGTAAACAGGAGAACTTGTTTGTAATAACTTTATTCATGTATTAAGTTGAATATGTGTGTGTGAGTTCAGAAACCAGTTCAGTGTATAATGTATAAACCATAGAAACGAGACAATTGGGTGGTTTTGTGCTTTCTCCTGATGTGGCAGGAATATTTCACTTGCTTGGTGATTTTTACAAACTCGCACGTATCTTTTTCCTCACAGGCAGCGGTGATGGCCAGAAAAAAGACCAGCGGCAAGAAGCACAAGAAAGAACGAAAGAAACGCAGATCACCATCGTCCAGCGATGATCAGGTATCGATGGAGAAATTCTGAAAGCAGTACTTCGGCGTTTCCGTTTGTGTTCCTAACAAACATTTAGATTTGTTGCATTGTGATATGTTGCTTTAGAGCAGTGAGGACACAGAGAGACACAGAGGCAGCCCCAGGTCCAAGAGCAAGCATGTGAGCAGGTAAGAAACACACACACACACATACACACGTATGTCTATATTAAATGTGACCCTGAATAGATTTGGCACTTTTATACGAGGGACATGACTTTATTAATGGTGGAATCTTCACAGGGACATACCATTGTGGTATGATAGCACTGCTGGTTTTAATTAAATAAATATACATCCTTTCATGAATGTGAAAAAAAGATTTCATTAAATACGTTTGTGAATGAAAATATCCTTAAAACGTGTATTTATATTTCGACAGTGCGAGACCCGACCGTTCCCGATCATCGAGAGACGCCCGGACAAGAAGAGAAAAGTACAAGGAAGAAAGTAGAAATGCGAAATCGGAAGGAAATAAAGACTCTCGTGGCCGAGATCGCAGCCGGGTAAAGGACTCTTCCTCAAAAGGTTCAACATCTACCTCAAGAACGAGCTCCAGAAGCCAAATCCTTGAACCGCCAACCAAAGACTTGGGCCGGAGAAGGTCTTCTTCAGGTGAGCCAGAAGAAAAGAGGAAGACCCTCATGAAACGGAGGGCAACGAGAGAAGACGAGTACCCAGTTTCCAAGAGACGATCCGGCAAAGACCCGTATGATGATGCAAAGTCAGAGAGACAGAAGTCTGTGGAGAAGCAGTCAAACGAAGTTGCAGAAGGGAAGCGGAGCAGTTGTGGCCAAAAGCAGACCGGAGACACGTATAAACGCACAATGTCTTCATCAGAAATAGGACGAAAAAAGGAGGCCAAAAAAGATCACAAACGTTCAGCCTCCAGTGAAAAGCCATTGTCATCGCCGTCTCCTCTTAAAATCTCTTTCAAGATCCCAAAGAAGCCCAGCCTTGTGAAGGTACAGTCAAGTTGGAGAAATGCTGATAAGACTCCCATCACCAGCAAGGCTTTGAAAGCCGCAGCTATGAAGGGTACACCAGAAGACACTAGACCAAGGGCTACAGAGATTCCTTCTCTGGTTCCTTCCCTGGCTCCTTCTCCGGTTCCTTCACCGGTTCCTTCACCGGTTTCTTCTCTGGCTCCTTCTCCAGCTCCCTCTCTGGCTCCCTCTCCGGTTCCTTCACTGGCTCCTTCTCCAGTTCCTTCTCGGGTTCCTTCACTGGTTCCCTCACCGGTTCTTTCTCGGGTTCCTTCACTGGTTCCCTCACCAATTCCTTCTCTGGCTCCTTCTTCAGTTCCTTCTAGGGTTCCTTCACTGGTTCCCTCACCGGCTCCTTCTCCAGTTCCTCCTCGGGTTCCTTCTCTGGTTCCCTCACCGGCTCCTTCTCGGGCTCCCTCACCGGTTCCTTCTCGGGTTCCTTCCCTGGTTTCCTCACCGGTTCCTTCATTGGTTCCCTCACCGGTTCCTTCTCGGGTTCCCTCACCGGCTCCTTCTCCAGTTCCTCCTCCGGTTCTTTGCAGTTCTTACTCCAGTTCTTACTCGATTAGAATGAAAGCGCCCCAGAGAAACAGTGAAGCATCAATAGAACGTGTAAGTGACTCCCAATCGTCCTGATACTTTTGCTCGTTATGTAACATTTGTTTCGCAATGAAGTTAACGAACTGTCGATTTCAGGCTAGTCCAGATGTTTCTACAGAGAGCACAGGAACCGCCAATGATGATTACAAGGTTGGTTCATTAAACAGACTCCATCCTCCAGGCTCTAATGCGTGTCTTAAAGAGTGTCTTCGAGGTTCATGATGTTGTTTCACATCTGTAGATGCAGCTCACTGAGGAGTTGCACTTGGCCCGCTCGAACAAACAACTGCATATGAATGTAGAGAAGAGTTACGGGGAGCTGACCAGTATGGACGTCGACCCGGCAACCGAGAGCTCCACAGTAGCGTTCGGTAATCCCACGCAGGCCAATTTTACATTTGCAAAGTTTTTGATATAATAAGAACTTTTATGAATGAAATGGGTGTTTGTTGTACGTGTGATGTACGGTGTCCAGGTCCAAAGAAACACCAGGACATCCTCATCGTGCTTAGACACCAATATTCTCCTCAGCCACCTGGACTTTGTGAAGAAGATCCGATCCCATGGGCTTGGAGGTACGATGCAGTTGTTGTGGTTGCAGAATCTACGCCGAGCCATTGTGGTGGTGTCCTGAAATAATCAATTGATTTCTTAATAGCATCATTATGACATCATGGTTATAGAAACTCTTAGTATTATAGACAAACGCTGTTCCAAACGAGTTCCAAACGTTGTTCCCGCTATCAAATTCCCGCCAAAAATGTATATCCCTCGTTTTTTTTATGTTCTATTGTGAATAAAATGAAAATCATTGCATTCTGTATTACATATTTGCATTTTACCCAGTGCTTATTTTGTTATTTTGGAATTGGGGTTGTACTTTTACAATGGATATAAATCATGGTGCATCCTTGTTATTGTACTACAGCTCTGGGATTCCCAACACTCCTTGTTCCCTGGGTGGTTCTTCAGGAGCTGGACTCGTTAAAAAGCGGCAAACTGTCAAAGAACGTTGAAAGAAAAGCCCGGCCAGCCGTCGACTACATCTACACCTCGCTGAAAAAGCAAGAGCCGCGTCTCTGGGGCCAGTCCATGCAGCAAGTATCTCAAGCTTCCTGTGAGATTCCTGTATTGGTTTTATTTCTCTCTCCTCTCAGAACGAATGTGTTCTGCATCCCACCACCTGATGTCGCTGTTTGTGAACGCTGTTGCAGGCAGGCTGAACGTGGAGAATAACGATGACCGAGTTCTGCAGTGCTGCCTGCAGTACAAGATGTTGTATCCAGAGGGCACTATCATTCTGTGCACGTAAGCTCACCAGCATCTTCACGCATCTTCAAGAGGACGAGTCTGTTCTTGTTGTAAAACATCTGGAGCTTTCTGTTTGTGTGTGTGTGTGATGTGTATATATATATATATATATATATATATATATATATATATATATATATATATATATAGATATATATATATATATATATATATATATATAAAAAATATAAAAAGGTCACAATCGGTGGTAATTAGTTTAATGTTTAATGATTAAATAAATAATCCTATTCGGGTCTGACAGGTGTTTACACAAGACATCTGGTGTGAATTGATCTTGACAGCCTTGCCATCAGATAGCACTGTTTTATTTATATTAGTGTGTGTGTGTATATGTGTGTATATGCCTATATATATATATATATATATATATATATATATATATATATATATATATATATATATATATATATACACACACACATTTATATATACACATTTGTATGTTAGGGTTGTCGTAATGAACAGGTTAACAGAAATTCATTTAAATGGCACTATCATTAATTATTATTTACACAGCGCTCGTTTGCGTCTGATTGTTTTTATTAAATAAAGAAATATAAAAGGTGATATTTAAAACCTATAAGGCAACACATTTATTCATGGTGTCCTTTCTTTACTCCGATATATAGAAAAATATTTTTAATCTTATTTTTTTAATATTGATGGCCAAAGACTCAAGTCAAACACCAAAAATCCACCATGATAAAAATAAAACCGGCAAATCAAACCGTCCGTGTGGAAACAAGTTCTGCTCGGTGTCCTGATGATTTTTGTAATTTAAAACACCATCATTAATTTAAAACAGTTACAACAATATTTTTGTCTTCATGCTCTATGTTGGTGTTTGGTTTCAGGAATAATAAACCTACATTTGCATAAAGCATCCATATTTATCCATGCCCATGTTGATTAAAGTATTGAAAACTTGAATAGTACTAATAAGGCTGATTTTTTTTTTTTTAAATCAGGATTAAATATTTGAATTGATTGACAGCCCTATACACACATACATTGAGAATTCTCTATTATCTTGGGCCCAAAATGTATCTCTCGCAACCCTTCCCTCATTGTTTCCACGCCATTCTAGGGACGACAAGAACCTCTGCAGTAAAGCCCTTCTGAGCGGAATCCAGGCCTTGAGTAAAGCCGATCTACAGGAGCAAGCGGAAGTGAACCCGGAGCTCTTCCATCAATTCTATGCCCACACATCTGCTTCTCTACATCATCCAGCACCCTTTAAGCCGCCTCAGGAAGGTCACATGATCACTATATTCCTGTATACATCCACTCTGCCTTTCTGCATACGTCTCATTATCAGGTTTTTTTTTGCAGTCGTCGGAGCATCGGATAAGCCAGGAAGGTCGTCCAGAGAGGATGAGGCGAGCAGGAGGAAGGAGACAGAGAGGGAACTGAGCGAGTGTGTGTCTTTGCTGGAGCGCAGCTTGCAGATCGCCCTGTCGGCCGTCCTGGAAGAGGAGATGCAGGCTGCATACGGAGAGCTGTGGCTAGAGGTGACCTTGGTTCAATCACACACACACACACACACACACATCTTTTATGAGCAACATTATTATTCAACAAAAATCTACACTTGAATATTTCCATGGTGGAATTATTTTTTCTCCCTTCAAGTAAGCTATGTATCTAGTTTGTAGGTTTTTTCTTCTTGTACGTTTGACTCACTGAGGAAGGTAATAATTACCCGCTTCATCGGAACCATAAACTTCCCAAGAAACCAAATGATGGTTGTTTTCTCCTGCAGGCAATAACCACATTGTAAAGCACCGCCCTTCCTGCATGGAAAGACTTGAATCGTAATCATCGCGCAAAATTGTCTGTCTTTTTTTTGTGTGTATATATATATATATATATATATATATATATATATATATATATATATATATATAATGGAATTTTGCTCTGATATTTACACCATATTTCCCACCATTTCTTTCAATCGAAGCTTATCCTGTCCTCATTATGATAATCATTTCATAAGATTCATATGTGCTTCTTGAACATTCCGTTCCACTCCGTTTTGCCCTTCTAATAAGCTCCATTCTGCTGAGAAGATGTAGATTTTGTGGATGGGACACATCGAGTCGGCTGATGGTCGGTACAGTTACTGAGAAAGAATGTGTAATTAAATGACAGTTACTTGTTTAAAATGTTAAAGATTACAAATAAAGTTACATCTCAACAATTTCATGTAAAATCACTGCTTTAGACGAGGAAAAATTCTGAAATCTATTTTGGAAAATAGAACCGATTATTTTTTTTTTTTTTCCGAAGGTTTGAAGCTTTTTTCTTAGAATGTTAACTGAAAGTGCCACCTAGTGGACAAATCAAACAGTGAACGGTTACTTTACTTTTATAATGTCATTGAAACGTTACACTACATTTTGTATAGGGTCATTTGTAATCTATAATCTATTACATCTTCCCAACACTGTGCATCACCAGTAGTTTTAATATTTAATATTAATCTGGGAATCATTTCTGTGTATGTTCTATTTTTTTCTGCTAGATTGTCTACGTGAAGCCTCCTTGGAGTCTGGAGGCTTTGCTTCAGTGTTTCGAGAAGCACTGGTTTGCTGTGTTTGGAGCCATTCTCAGAAGAAGTCTGATCAATTCTGTAAAGACACTCAGCAGTTTCTTCTGCACAAGTGCGTATGTATATGTCTCTGTGTGTGTGTGTGTGTGTGTGTGTGTGTGTTGCACAAAGTGCGATATGGCCAATGGTGGACCAGTGGTAGTGATCATACTTTTGTAAGGTTATATTTTATATAAAAGTTTCTAAATGCATTATTGGTTCTTCATGATCACCTCCACCTACAGAGAAATGGACTAAGTGAGATTTAACACTCAATCGAGTGATAATGTGCAGGAGCGTGTTTATATATGTGTGTGTGTGTGTGTGTGTGTGTGTGTGTGTGTGTGTGTGTGTGTGTGTGTGTGTGTGTGTGTGTTGTGTGGGGGACCGACTTGTGTATAAGACCTGGTTTTGTTCATTTAGTTTGTCCGAGCATGACTCTGCTTTCCTTCCTCGGTTTCCTTGGCAGGGAGCCATTTCTGAAGAAGCGAATGAGAGCGAGAACGAGAGAAAGAATGAGAGACTGAGGGAGGGGAAAGTGGAAAAAAGGGCATTGTAAAAGTTTGTAAGCAGAGTGGAAAAGTACTGATTTGTCTCTTTGTGCCTAGAATTTGCGTGTGTGAGGTGCGAGTTAGTGGGTGGGGATGGATGTTTGAATGACCTCTAAAGAGTGTGTGTGTGTGTGTGTGTGCGTGTGTGTCGGATATAAAAGGCTTTTATTATGGGGGAGTTCTTTCAGTTCTCATTCTCTTTGTGTTTTAACTCTCACAGGTAGTTTTATATATATATATATATATATATATATATATATATATATATATATATATATATATATATATATATATATAGGGGCATATATATATCAATAGGGGCACGGTGGCTTAGTGGTTAGCACGTTCACCTCACACACCACTGGGTTCGATTCCCGTCTCGGCCATGTGTGTGTGGAGTTTGCATGTTCTCCCCGTGCCTCAGGGGTTTTTTCTCCGGGTTCTCCCAGGTCCAAAAACATGCACGGTAGGTTGATTGGCACCTTGGAAAATTGTCCCTAGTATATGAATGTGTGTGTGTGTGTGTGTGTGTGTGTGTGTGCCCTGCGATGGGTTGGCATTCCATCCAGGGTGTATCCTGCCTTAATGCCCATAGATGTCTGAGATAGACACAGACTCCCCGTGACCCAAGAGGGAAGATCGGATAAAGCGGTAGAAGAATGAATGAATGAATGAATGAATATATATATATATATATATATATATATATATATATATATATATATATATATAAAATGTGTGTGTGTGTGTGTGTATGTGTATATGTGTGTATATATATGTATATGTATATATATATATATATAGTGTATATATATAGTGTGTATGTGTGTGTGTGTGTGTGTGTGTGTGTGTGTGTGTGTGTGTATGAAATGTTCATAGAAG
>JACRUU010000025.1:3661650-3711650 GCA_030449085.1 Kryptopterus vitreolus
TGTCCGTTGTCCATGTAACGCTTATTGAAAAGCCCCTGGAGCGCTTTGAAATGTCATGTCGAGTTTCCTTGATGTTCCAAACGAGACCAAAACAGCCGATCAGATTTCTGTTATTGGCTCAAATCTCTCCACAGATGTAAAACAGCTTTGATTAGCCGCTATGGGGAAGAGCAAGTTTAGCGATACTTAAAGAGTTAGCAATAAAGAAAAAGTGAATTTGCTTGGTTAATGCGAGTGTGTGTTTTTGATGTCATATTATTTGTCTTAAATTCTATTGCTAAAGGTCTTAAAAAGTCTTAAATTTGGTCATTGAAAAGGGTGTCCACACGTTTTTGCATATATTCTATTTAAATTTGAGTGTTTGGATAGAATCCTAGTTTATGTGTTACAGGAAAATAAGTCCACATCTTCTGATTCGATTATAAAGGATTCAATAATCCACCTCCATGTTGAGAGCTGTAGTCAATATTTGATGACTGCGACAGAAATATTATATAACATTAGCGCTAGTCGAGTTTCACCGTGCCCCCAACGTGTCCTGGCATGTCACTAGCGTCGGGCAGTTAGCGGGATATTGTGCAATTTCTTGGGAATTCTGCTCTTAACGAATTTCTCATCAAGTTCTTGTTGGCAAACGGAGGCGCAGATTTAAAAATAAATGTCAGCCATCTTGTTCTGGAACAAGATACTGGCTACTGAGACACTAAATTGATCGCTTGTTCCTGAGAATCAGAGTTCTATTTCATATTTCAACGTTTAAGAAAGAGACTGGACAAAAATGGCATACAGGAGGCTCGTCATACATTTGCCCAAAAACCTTTCTCAGAAAATGTTCTCAGAAATATAACACAGTGTTTGATAAAAAGAACCTTATACTGACAACCAAACACTGTGGGGGTACTGTGGTGCTCTGGGGCTGCTTTACAGCTTCAAGACCTTGCCATATGGATGGGACCATGAATTTTTAGGAGAATGTCCAGCTAACAGTCCATGACATAAGACTCAATGCATTCGAGTTCTGCATAAAACTATGTAATGGCTGCATTTTAACAATTTTCCCAGTATTACTTTTTCACAGCCCAAGAGCTCCTTATAAAAAAATATTGGTTTATCTTTGTGTATTATTACAATTTGCTGAATCATTTAAATGTGACTCATTCAAAAAATAAATCATTATATTTATGTATGTGTATGTATATGTATGTGTGTGTATATATGTGTGTGTGTGTGTGTGTGTGTGTGTGTGTGCACTGTATTTGTTTGGATTTTGGTGTTTGTCCCAGTTGCAAGCTGGCAAAAAAAAATAAAGTAGAGCAAAGGGTGTTGCTGTTACCATGGATATGGTCCGACTCATGTTCGTGTGCTGGAAGCAGAGATGACTCATCAGACAGCCGCACAAACGCCTCGTTCGGTTTTTCCTGTCCTCTCGAAGAACAACAAAGCACTCTCCAAGTGCCTCCACTTCTCCATCCGTCTCCCCGTCCTTTTCACGCCTCGTCCTCGCATATTCCTTCACTCCTTTTTATTGTTGTACCGCTTTTAATTGCACCTGTCTGCTTCTTAAAGTGTCACAGAAGCAATGTTTTTTGTTGTTTATTTTTTTTAGCCACTTTGTGACCAGAGTTTTTTTTTTCGCTCACCAGAGTGAATGTACGGTTTGATTTTTGGAGCCTGTAATTTCACGTGGGTTCTTAGGTGATTTTCTGCTCAGCATGGTTGCAAAGAGTGTTATAATCAGGTTTACATCATGGTTGTAATTTTCTACAGACTCGTTTGTATAAAACTCACAGGAATTGATTTTTTTTTTCTTCTTAGAAATACTCAATCCTGAACAATTAGCATTGACGAAAATACTCAGTTATTGCACTATATATATATATATATATATATATATATATATATATATATATATATATATATATATATATATATATATATATATATATATCATATAATATTATATATAATATATATATATATATACATACACACACACAGTATTGGGAAGGTTACTTTGGAAATGTAATAGATTACAGATTATAAATGACCCTAATCGAAATGTAATAAGTAGTGTAATGTTTCAATTATTTTATAAAAGTAAAGTAGATGATTACATTTGATCACTTTTTGATTTGTCCACTAGGTGGCACTTTAAGTTAACATTCTAAGAAAAAATAGGTTCAAAAAACCTTAAAATAAAAATAGGTTCTATTTTTCGAATTGAAACTGCAGCAGATTGTCATCATTCAAATCAAAATCACGTTTCAGGTGGAAATCATGCCGTAACCTAAAGTGCGGATTTTACATGAAATTGTACAGATGTAACCTTATTTGTGATCTTTAACATTTTCATAAGTAACTGGATCTTAATTACACATTTTTTCTCAGTCGAATTACTGTTACATTTATTTTGTAATTAAATCACATGATGCCGTCACATGTAACTAGTTTCTCCCCAACACTGTATGTATGTATATATATTTATATATTAAGTGTTGTATACTTAATTATGGTTTGAGTTGTATAGTAGTTCACTCCAACCAATTTTCAAAGTTTCGAGTAGCTAATCTTATCGTAACACTCAACGATGGTGAAAAGATGTTTTTTTTCCCCCCGCAGGTTACTGACCACCGGCAGCACCGTCGAAGACGCTCAAGTTTTACTGACCTTCATTCACACGAGTAAGGTAAGATTTGCAGATGAAGGAGCGGTTTGTAAGCCCCCGACATGTGATCTCGCTTGTGTTCATAGATGCCAATGCAATAAAAAAGATCAGTTTCTGTATCCGTGTTTGCAGTTAGATCCCGTGAAGAAACAGGGGGAAAAAAAGCCAGTGCAGTTTATGCTGCGCCGTTTCATTGACCATGCATTATAGCTTTCCCAAAAGACCTACTGTTTACACAGTCAACCACTAATGGGGGTTAAATGAGTTCGGAAATCGTTGCGGTTAGCCGAAAGCAGGTTTAAAATCGTATTTGTGAAGACAAACGGCAGGGGGTGGAAAAAAAAAAAACCTGCCCTGTGTTTCAGATCGCTGCCGTGGAACCACGCTTCACTGCCAAGGACTTGTTTCAATGCCTTTCTCATCATGAGTACAGGTTAGTCGAGTGCGTATACATACATGTGTGTGTGTGTGTGTGTGTGTGTGTGTGTGTGTGTGTGTGTATATATATATATATATATATATATATATATATATATATATATATATATATATATATAGATATAGATATATATATATATATATATATACCTATATATATATATATATATATATATACCGTAAATTCCGGACTATAAAGCGCACCTGCATATAAGCCGCATCCGCTCTATTTGAAAAAAAAAAAAACCCCCAAAAAAATCATAAATAAGCCGCACCTGCATACAAGCCGCATCCGCATCCGCTTTTGAATTGTAAATGTACATGTATGTACCTAAATAGATCCTTTCCTAACCTGTATTTTAACACGGTGTAACGGTGGACGCTGCACAGAGACGCGGAGATCCGGAATTCATACAAAACAGGATTTATTAGAATAAAGAACTCAGGGAAAATCAGGAATAGTTGAGGCTGTATTGTGCGTGTGTGTGTGTGTGTGTGTGTGTGTGCGTGTGTGTGTGTGTGTGTGGGGGAAAAGAGCAGGGAGGAGAGAGAGAGAGACACGTGACACACGGCAGGAACTTTGCTGATTAAAACGGGACAGAACGAAGAGAAAATAAGCGCTATTTACAGTATTTATCTTCATTTCTCCTGTGTGTGAAATCACGTCACCTTAACCTTGTAAAGATAGAGTTTGTCCTCCTTCTATCCGCTTCTACCCACTTATATCTGCTAAAGAGGAACTAGAACTAGTCATACCTTTGTAGAGGAGTAAATGGTATGGTGTGGCAGGGTTTTCCTTTAGGTTAAAGGCAATGCTGTAATAAAAGAAATATTAGAAATATAAGAAAAGAAACTATTCAAAATGTCAAAAGAACAAGAAAAGAGGGGAAAAAACTAATACAAAGAAATGAGACAACTGAAAGGAGCACAAAATGAATCCTTTCTTATATTTGTATACAGCAAACAAATGTGTTTCAAGTCAATTAGCAGAAGCACAGTTTAGGGGCACAGACTAAGAAGACAAGCACCATCATAAAATCAGGATTATAAATTACTTTATTTACTACTGATATTGTAGATGGGTTCATCTCTGGGAGGTGGTAGACCAGATGTTAAGGTGTTGGACTCTGGACCGGAAGATCACAGGTTCAAACCCCACCCACCACCAAGGTGCCACTTGTGGGTCCCTTTGAGCAAGGCCCCTTAACCCTCAATTGCTCACTTGTAAGTCGCTCTGGATAAGAGCGTCTGCCAAATGCCGCAAATGTAAATGTAACTAGCGGATTCTTCTTCTTTGCATTTATTTTGTGTTAGTTTTGATTCTAATTCCGGTTAGAGCCCCTAGCGGTCGGGAAACAATCTGCAGAATAGCCGCACCTTATTATTAGCCGCATGCTTCAAAAACTAGGAAAAAAGTAGCGGCTTATAGTCCAGAATTTACGGTATATATATATATATATATATATATATATATATATATATATATATATATATATATATATATATATATATATATATATATATATATATATATTCCAGTTGAATGTTGATATATCGAAAATAAATTTCCATGTGAAATTTTAGGTGACAATAATCGACCCTGAATGATGTTTCTGAGTAGTTTGATAGAATACTTGAGTAAAATACATATAGGTGAAAAGAGTACAATAACAAATTGCATTTCCTTTCACCCAAAGTTGATGTTTCCAAGTACACCAGGAGTACAGGAGAATATTTACCACCATTGTTTGCACCGTGTGTCAGCACTCGATTCATCCAAATGGGTTTCATTCCAAAACAATCGGGAATACAATGAGTCGGCGGAATTCCTCGTTTCCCGCCGTGTAATTTCCCATGAACTTCAGCCCAGTCTAAGGAAATGATATACACTCCTCATACAGTATGTGCTGCACTTTTTGGTGCTCTGATTATCAACCCCCGGAAGCCCCGCCCCCTCGACCTCGTATTACAAACTTTTTGTACGCTGTCATTGTTTCACGAATTCCTATCAAGGTGAAATGAATCAAATATACAATACGCATCTATGTGTGTTTACTATTTACCGGCCTGCATCAGTGCATCAGAATCCTGTACAAACGTGGTCAAAGTTTTTCACGTATGAAGCAAAAGTTGGGTGTCCCATTACTTTTGATCTCCCAGTATGTATTTTATGCGAATGGGTTTTAATCAAAAAGTTTCGCAAGAATAAAGGTTTTAAAGCGTCCTTGTTTTTATATCCTGTCAAGAATGTGAAGAAACTAAAACGGAGGCAAAACATTGCACCCAACGTACAGTAACCTCGGTTTGACCTTCGGCGTCCGAGGTCTGCCGTCCCGACCCCGAGGTGTTCTTTAACCAGGCTGCACTGTTTTTGTTCGGTTGCTATAGAACCGCAGCAGGGAGGGGAGGGGGGGGGCCATCCATGGGTTACCAAAAACACAACCGCACATTCGTTTCAGGCGACCTTGGGTGAACAGCAACCTTCCGACCCATTTTTTTTTTCCCCTCTGATCCAAAACCAAGAGTACTGTTGATCGGTCAGGAAATCCTCTCGCTGTAAATAGACTTTGAGGACAAAAATATTGGGACACCTGACTTCTCCAGCCACTTTTTGGGTGCGTGAGATTTGTCTTGGAGGCCCAAATTTGTCACGGCCTGACCATGCCCATTGTGCACGAACCTCCATTTAAGACGTGCTTTACATTGGAACGGAAAATGAAATGTGATTCGTTGCTGTACTTAAGTAGCTTTTTTTTTTTCCTTGTACAAATCTGTGTTTGAGTCATTATCATTCTGTTATTAGATTGGTGTTTTAAGTGTAACATTGAGAGTCTTTTCGCTCTAGTTGATTAGGAGAATAGGAACATTATAGCCATAATTAATAATAGTAATTTGGATACTTATGTATATTTGAAGGCAAATCCGTTTACCTCTACATGGTTTGTGTATTTCTTCCTCCCCCCCGGAAGGGAAAGATCTCTAGATCTCATGTGCTTGAATCGGCATCGAAAGCTAGAACGCCTACGCCAAATTGTGGAACTTAACAGCAAACTGGGCTTAAAAACGACCACGTGAATCTTCTGGCGTGATGCCCACAAACGTTTTTTGTCAAACGAATTCATTCGTCCGTTGTTCGCACTCGAGCGCACTGCGAAAACCCAACACCTCTTAGAAACGCCCTTCCCGTGTCTTAACGACCTTGTCATGTGCTTGGTCAGAGCTGACTGATATTTAACACCGACGAAAGCACACTGCTAAGCTGCTAGGTCTCCGCGTCTGTTTTTCTCTCTTTCCCTTTGTAATCATTAACCGGTTACATAACCCCCCCTCCACCCCCACCTCAGTCTGAAGCGAGTCCTGAGGTCACAGCTTTGTCATTGTGAGAATCGCTGTCGCAGGTGTACATTGTTACCAGAGAACAAACGTTTCCAGAGCGCTCGCGTAGCAACAACGTGATATATATACGCCGGAACACGCTTATCATACAGGTGGCCTTGGAGAGAGATCGCCGTGTCCGTGTTAGAATTTTTACCCCCCTGTTTTTGGCCTCCTTCCAGTAGAAAATGTAAGAAATGGCGAGCAATTGGGAAGTAGGTAAATAAAAATGATAAAGAAAGCAATAAATTATAATAATTTAATACTGTGTGTGTGTGTGTGTGTGTATGTATGTATGTATGTATGTATGTATATATATATATATATATATATATATATATATATATATATATATATATCTATAATTATAATTTTCAATACTGTGTGTGTGTGTGTGTGTGTGTGTGTGTATATATATATATATATATATATATATATATATATATATATATATAGTCTTAAAATTAGATCGATAAAAATTTTTTTTGGCTAGAAATCAGATTTTAAGACTCGACTCATTGGTGTGTTTTTGCCGTGTACATTGGTGGCATCTGGCCTATTATCGAGACCAACAGCTGGGATTCGAACTCACAACCTTCCGCTCAGAGGCTTCCACTTCCACAGCGTCCTCCTCGGGTGCACCGTCGGAAGCCCGAGCGCACTAGCAATAATTTAGCGAGTGTTATATTTAGCCCCTTTTCTCCCAGCAGGAGACGACAGAGCGGTGTCCGCAGATCGCCCCCGGACACAAAGGTTCGCTCGACAGGGGATGGGTTCGTTTGATGCTCGACAAAGTGCACTGGCATACTGCCATTCCCCCCTCGTGCTCTTTACTACAAGAGCAATTTAGTCTCGACATCCAAGCGCATTGGAGAGGAAGGTGTGTGTGCAAGCGGCTGTATTCTGGCATGTGGTCGCCATGGCAGCAGAGTAGGGTTAATGCATTGCTACATCACAGATCGCAGCGAGAGCATCCGGACGCCACCTTTTAGCCAGCTGAGGAGCTTGGAGCTTAGAAAGCCTCGTGTGTGGAGTATGAGCAGTTCAGAGCATAGACTGAGAGATGTGTGTGTGTGTGTGTGTGTATAAAAATGTAAGTGTGTGTGTAGATAGATAGATAGATGGATAGATAGATAGACAGATAGCATGTGTAGACACATAAAAAGAAGATTAAAGACAGAATGCTTTCCTACTTTTATACTTTTTTTTAATCTTCAGTTATTGGTGCATTTCGTTGTGCTCTATTCTAAATGTGTGTTTTTGGTCTTGGGCGTGTCCTTGCTGCATCTCTGCTCAGTTCCATAACTTATGTCAACACTTCCCTCACTATGTGTCATTTTTGCCTTTTTTTTTTTTGTTTTTTGCATGAAAATTTGAAAGTTAAATTCCCTCCACCGCGTGTGACTACGCAAAGTGACCTCATCGCCTTATTAGGGTCGTGACCCGCCCCCCTATGTGTGTTCAATACTCTTTGTGCTTCATGGTATCTGTGCATTGGCTTGCTCAAATACAATTCAGACCAATCTTCATTTGTGCACAAAATCCAGTCTCAGCCTGCCCTTATTTTCTACGGACAGCTATTATATAAACAGGCATGGAGAGGGAAAAAAAGCCAAGTGCTCTGAATTCTTCCTCCTCCGTTTTTTTTTGTCTTATGTAACATTCAACAGCAAGCTTATTCCTTGAGAGAGCAGGAGAGGAAAAGATCTGCAAGTTTGAAGACGAGTAGGTTAAAATATTCGCCGAATCCTGAACAATTTTCTTTTGCATCATTTGAAAATGCTGATTGTGCACTAAGTGGACATCCGAGATTTCCAGCTATATGTGGTTCTTCTCCAAACAAATCTGGTGGCACGGCTTCCCCAAAATACAGCGTATTGCAAAAATCTCCACAAAATCTAGTGCTCCATCTTCCACAAATGCACCCTCTCAGAGTTCGGTGTCCCCAAACTTCTGACTTTACTGTGAATAGCAACTCTTGCAACAGCTTGAACTAAAAGTCTTTCAGGCCTCCTGATTCTTGTGACTCAGCCACTTCCTGTGTACGCACGAACAGTTTCCTGTTTGCAAGTCACTGGTGTGAAACAGCAAGCGATGTCGAGGTGGTAGACATTGTAAATTTCAACAAACAATTAACCGTGAGGTTTTTGTTTGTTTGTTTGCTGTTTTATGCTGTATATTTTTTTTTCGTTTAAGTCTCTCTGGTTGCTTGTTAATAGCGTTGTTGGTAGTGGTGATTAAATCTTTGTTGTTGGTAGTGTGTGGGTGTTTTTGATGGTGTAGGTGAAGTTGTTGTTAACAGCGGCAGTGATGGTAAAGTGGTAATGGTGGTTTTGGTGCAAGTGTTGTTTGTGGACTGGTGGTGGAAAAGGTGATAAAGTAAGTGATGTTGGTAGTGGTATTTGGTGGTGATTCTGATGGTATAGGTAGTGCTTTTGGTGGAGATGTTGGCGGTAGTGGTGGTAAAGAGGTTTCCATGGAGATGGTGGTGTCTGTAGCTGGCCTGCTATTGGTGGATTTCACAGGAGTGTCGTCACAATGCAGTTTGGGTTGTAAAGCTCGAGAACATTCGGTTTATCCACTTGTCTGTGTCCATCCAGGGAGAAGCTGTCGGTAGGAGGAGCGCAGCTGATGGAACTGCGAGGGAAACTGCATCACTGCGCAGCCACCGTCTGCAATACACCTTTCCTCTTATAGCCAGATTTTATTCCAAATACACCCAAGTGCTCTTCCCCACTCAGGTACTTCAGATTCATCTTTCAGGAAAGATCTGTCCTGCGCATTCAAGGTCTTATGTGGTGTTTTTGTTTGTTTGTTTTTGCATGTTTGAGGACCAGATTGTAAAACCAATCAAATTTCTACAACCGTTAGATTGCGCTCATAAAACTACCTCAGAATGCAAAAATGATGGTGAATTAATGGTGTTTAAATCCTTTAAAGACACATTACTTCATTCATTAACCATTTGTAAAAATGTTCATTTGCTGTTTTTTTTTTTTTATATTTATTTTTTATGGCATGCCTTTTATCTTTAATCGAACCAGAATTCAAACCCATTCGAAGGTTCGCACCAATTGTTCTAGAAAGCGCCCCTAACTAGTGAACGTTTTTCTTTTTTGTATTCGTCAAAAAATGTTGCAAGTAAATATATATAATTCTGCCTTGTATGCAATGTGTGTGTGTGTGTCTTGTACCGTCCACTGTGCTTCCTGAGGAAATGAGGATTAGAAGTGTGTGCTCTGAAAGGATCAGGAGGGGCGCTGGAGATTACACCGACTCTCATGAACAAGGGTAAGATCTCTGACGCAAGCGCCGGACGAGATCAGGATCGTGTTTAGTTCACACTCGGGCCGGGAAAGAACGGCAAATATGTTTACAGTGTAAACAATCCCAGAGGCTCATGAGTGGACGACAGTGTTTGGGTGTAAATTCAGTAATTAGAACTGTTATAATAGTAACAGTAAATATTAAGGAATACATCTGACTCCGATAGTCAATTATTTTTATATATTATATATACACTTTTTGTATATATTAATAAATACAAGTTGATGATAATTTCGAAATTTGAAGAAATTTATGTAAAACAGATATTATTGGTCATATACAGATTAACATTGATTTAAAAACGAATTTTTCCTTTTATTTTTGTTGCACAATAGCTTAGACAGGGGACAAGGAGGTTTTAAATGCATGGAATATTTTGCGTGCAGGATTCAGAAAATGTTAGAGAAATACACAGTGCACCTCAGGGGTGTGGCCTTAGTAATCCTGCAGTAAATTAATTTAATTATTTATATGTTAAAAAAAAGGGGGGGGGGAGTACATTGTCTCAAATCAGCTTTGGACAGTTAATCGTATTATGGACATGATTGATGAAACTAGACAATCAATCTTGTACATTGTAAATTGCCAATTTATTCCCATGGAAACGCTTCTTTATGGTAACTTGTACTTTGGTTTGGATAAAATCGAATACTCAATGATTGTTTTGGGACAAGCCTGAGCAGGATAAACATGTACGGCAGTTGTTAATGAGGAAACGAGGACTAAATGGGGAAGGGGACATTCAAAAAGAAGCACCTAAACGTGGGTAAAACGGGTGCTTCTAATGGAATAACGACTCGAGTGCTTTTGGTGACTCATCCCCCTGGTTACGCAGAGACATCCGGCCGCCTCTCGCTCGTTGGCACGATGTTTCGGAAACGCCCTCTTTAATCCTTTTAACCCCTGTCTCTGACACCCTGGCCTAATTCCCTCCCCCCCCCCCCCCCCCCCCCCCCCCCCCCAAGAACGAGAGGCGTGTGCGTCACGCTCACGGAATACAACTACTGAATGAGTGGGCCGTAAGAGGGATTTGAGCAGGATTCATTAACAGCCACTCTGCAGAAATATGAGTATTTCCTGGCTGATAAAATGCGCTCCAACTTGTGTACCTGATCCAAATAGAGGATTTGTTCATTTAATTAGATTGTCGCATAACTACGAGTCATATGGGGTGGGGGGGTCTGCATGAATGAGATTATCGTAATCCCGGGCGCATATAGTGGTTTCGTAAGTCAGTGTAATAAATGGAGGAGAGACCAGTTTGAGGCTGAAATGATCTATTTGTTAAGAAATATGAGATAGGCACAAGTGATGTACAGAATCTCACTCGTGGTTTCAGTTGGGGGAAAAAAAAAAAAAAAAGTACCATGACAATCTTACAAAAAACAAAAACAAACAAAAAAAAAAAAAGACATTGAAGAAAAAGAAACGACATTTGCGCGTTAGTCTAACTGCAGATTTGAGTTAGCGAGAACATTGAAATGTGTGTGCATGCGTGTGTGTGTGTGTTTACACTCATTCAACTAAACTGGCACTCGTTTAAGGTTCGTGTGTATGCATCCGTGAAGCTCTTCTAATCAATCAGCAGTGTATCAAAAATATATTAAAAAAAGGCCATCGTTAGTGACTGGATAAACGGATCCTGCATAACGGCTGATGTGAAAATGAAAGCTATGCTATTTTTCTCCTGTTGAATAAGGCTTTTTTTTTGTTTTTTGTTTTTTTTTTCCAAAGTAGCCACACGCAAGTTAACATTGTAGAAAAAAAAAAAAACTTATTTCTACCAGTATCTGGTAAATTCATTCCCCCAAAAAACTTAAATATCAACTCAAGTCATTCGTTACAATCAAATTCGTTGTGCAGTAAAGATTGGCAATCTCTGCAAAGAAAAACCCCACTATATATACACACACAGCACAAGTTGTTTTCTGCCCCTCCCCAACTCACCCCCCCTTCCCCCCCAGATCTCACACCTCTTCCAAAAAGGCCCACCCCTATACCCCCCCATTAACATACACATCACGAAGCACGATTACATCACTAAGCCTGTTAGTTTGAGAGAGACCTTCCCCAGCAACACTTATAACGCCCTCCCTACCTTCCCCCAATCAACCCACTCGATCACGTCGCCGTGGCGCCGTTGAGACGTGCTCCACTCGTCTAGCTCCGGGTTGTACGTTTCGACCGTGTTGAGGAATTCGTTGCCGTCGAATCCGCCCACCGCAAAGACAAGGCTGTCGAGCACGGCCACGCCGGCGTTGCTGCGCGCAGAGTTCATGCTCCCCAGCATCTTCCACTCGTTGCGGGCCGGGTCGTAGACCTCTACGCAGGGCAGGGCACGAGAGCCGTCAAAGCCGCCCACGACGATCAGCTTCCCTGCACGAGGAAATGTTAGATTTCGGCCTTCCACAAAGACGTTCCTGCACTGCACTCGCACCATAAACATGCACTGGTGTGGTTAGATTTACCTGCGAAGATGCCCACGCCGGCGCCCCTCCGAGCCACGTTCATGGGCGCAACCAGGGTCCAGGTGTTGTTCTCGGGATTGTACCGCTCCACGCTGTTCAAGCAGTTCCAGGACTCCGCTCCTCCGATCACGTACATATAACCGTCCAGCTCGCAAACGGCTGCCTGGTGCCTCCCTGCGCAAAGAAAAACCCCCGATTTCAGCCCCCTGAATTGGACCACGAGATACCCGCAGCTAGGAGACGCACTCACTGATGTTTAAAGGGGCACAGCTGGTCCACTCCTTGGTCACAGGGTCGAAAGTGTCGCAGTTCTTCAGACCTTTCTGCCCGCAGGGGTCGGATCCGCCAACAACGTAGAGTTTGTTGTTGAGCGCGCAGACACCTAGGACGAAATTACAAGTCAAACACATGATTCTTGGTCCCCTAGGATTGTGGGCTCCCCGACCCCATATACCTGCGTTGCAGCGGTTGGTCCGTAGCTCTGGCACTTGGGTCCACTCGTCCAAATTTGGATTGTACATCTCCCCGCAGCTCAGCTCATCCGAGTGACCGTTGGAGCCACCCATCACATACAGCTGACCCTGAGTGAGAAGAATCATGTTCATTGTGGCTTCTCACTCCATACCAGAAATATCATCGTTACTGTGTTTTTTTGTTTTTTTTACCATGAGCACAGCCATCTGAAAGCGGGCCCGAGGTGTCCTCATCGGCGCAATGAAATTCCAGCTGTCGGCCTTCAGGTCGTAACATTCCACAGTCCTCAGGCACTCCTCACGGTTATAACCACCTGATGAGCAGATCGTCAGTACCAACTTCTACTTACTCATTCATTTAAAAAAAATTATTTTGCTACGGTGAAATTTTGATGGCTTTTCAGATGGTACAAAGCAACAGATGGGGGTTGGGAATCATTTTAATTGATTCTTACTGATTCCCAGTGGTGAACCAAGCATAGATGCTTAGTCAGCCAGATATTAATCATGACATCTCGTTTGCAACTTTAGTTCATTAGAATAATCACACTTAGCTTTGTCTCTGTAACAAAAACAAAATGTAGCCCCATTTTTTAATGCTTCCTGCGATCCATCTTTTATATTGATGTTTAGATTACCACATAAGGTCCTGGCAGATTGGACCTGCAGAAGGTCCCGTCCGATTGCCAGGTTAAAATATTTTTTCCCCTCTTCTGTATTTTAATCTTGTACCAAGTATTAATCTTAAGTAGCCAATTCAGATTTGATTCCCAAGTCTAACAACAGACTTTGAATCTCCACAATTTTGTTTATTAAAAAGGGTAATTCTACTTGAGTGACACCAGAACGATGAATCACTGCCAAAAGTTGAGCTCAGACTGATTACATGATTGCTGTGTGTGTGGTGAGTTTCAGAAACTGCTCGTTAAAACCTTTGGAATCTACACAAAACTTTACAACCCCAAAAACATCCAGTGAGCAGCAGCTCTGCACAGATAATTGCCTTGTTTATTAGAGAGGGCAGAAGGGGGGGGGCAGACTGGTTCAGGATCAGACACACAAATAACCACTCTTTACAACCAGAGTGAGCAGAAAAGCATTCCAGAATGCAACAAGCTACAAATCTAGACACTGAATATGTTCCACAGCCATCAGTCAAAAACAGACTTTAGTGCATCTACAGAGTTTGAGCCGTTTTGGCATCTGGCTCTAACCAAGCTCTAAATTCATATTTATTTAACGCCATGTATAGCTGAGGTAAATAAAATCTGTGGTACAATCGTGGACTCAAACCCATTACAGGAAGCTGATTAGCTGTTGCACGTCACCCTTTTGAAGCCAGTGATTTATAATTGGACTTGCAAATGAAAGAACTAAAATACCACAGAAATGTACCTTTAAATATAATTAACATTAGAAGTAGCGTTTATTGAACTTCATTCATTTAAAAAAATTAAATAAAAAATGGTACGCTTTTAGACCCCGTAGACACCCTGCCTAGAAAACAATCAACAAAGTACTTTTGAAGGTTGAACGTTTCCCATCCACCAACCTGCAGCGATCAGTCGGCCGTTCAGAGCGGCGGTGCCGAGACCAGAGCGGGCGTAGTGCATGGGAGCCAACACCCGCTCCTGAACCTCCTCCAGGGGCGGAGCTTCAAAACTCAAACTCTTCTGCAGACAGGGTGTGGCCGAGGGCGAGGCCTGAGGACTGCTCCGGCCGTGCAGAAAGATGACGCACAGCACGCCATTGAGCACCGCCAGGCACAGGTATGTACTATCTGTAAGGGGAGGGGAATTCAAATAAATCGTCATTGGTCGCTATTTGAGGTCCTGTTTAACCAGTGTGTGTTTAATGAAGTTCGGACACTTACTGGTGGTCTTCTCGGAGGCGATGTACTTCCATTCCTGTTTGGCCGAGCCGGGCGACAGGCTGCCAGAAGAGCTGTTGCTCAGCTGCCTGTGAACGTTCTCTCGCGGGGTCTTTTTCTAAAAAAATGCACAGTGCAGCTGCAGATACCCTTTTCCCAAGACCCTTCCGACACTCACAATACTTCTGCCGGGGCCCAAAGAACCGACAGCGGCGCAAAAAATCTCTCTACTAAAGCTGGGAGTTACTACAGGGACTGATCTTTACTACAACCCAGTAGTAAGTAAGATTTTAAACTGGTCTCGACCTAGTTTATTTTATTTATTTAGCTTTTGTTTTTTTTTTTGGTTTTAAATGTACCTGCACAAACTGAACGCGGTCATCCTCGGTGCCAAACACCTCGACCTGGCCCTCAAGCAGGCCCCCATCGAGCAGCTTGTGATCGGCCGAGTAGTACAGCGTTTGCACCTGCAAGACACACAGCGACACAAGAACCCATGTGGCGGTCTCCATGGCAACAGCACACCCGGAGGAGAAGAGAGGGAGAAGAAAAGGAAGGGGTGGGGGTAGGGGTTTGGGGGCCGCAAGACGGCTGCAGAACGCCGAGAAATCCATCTTATAGCCCGAACACAATGTGGCTTCTGTTTGGGGGCTTGCTCATGAAAGCAGGAAAAGGAGTGTGTGTGTGTGTGTGTGTGTGTGGCTTTTTCGGCACTTCCAAGGTTTCCGCGCCTCCTTTTTTTTGTCGACACACAATCTTGTGCACACATAATATTGCAGAGAGAATAAATAAATAACAGAAGGGAGAAAAGAATGTAGACTGGGTGGCCAACAGGTGCAAAATCCTTCGGCTCTTCTGGACCGTGGCTGAGGAGGTTAGATACACCGAGATCATACATAATTCCACAGAGATGGGGGGGGGGGGGGGGGGGGGGTCGTTGGTTCTTCTGGAGCGTTATCAAAAAAAAAAGAAAATGCATAACAGATGTTATGACCCAAACTGAAATGAAGGAGCACCGTTAAGAACCTCCCCCCAATTATATTGGGCGGAATCCTAAAGAGGACCCTCGAGTGTGTTGTGTCAAACGGACGGGAGCTCAGCTCTCCTTTTTGGGCTGTGGCTCCCCTGCTTTTTCTTTCTTTCTCTTTTTCCTGACTCATTACCCTGGGAGTCCCCCGGCCGTGGCTTCTTCGCTCAGCTTAGAGTCCTGCGGTCGTTTTTCTCTAATAAACCTAAAGAGAGAAGAAAAAAAAATCGATGGGGAGGAAGATTTGTTAGTTTGGATGTCCCTCGAAGTGCACACACACACACACACACACACACACACACACACGAAAAGAAAAAGAAAAGAAAAAAAAAGCATCCAAAACGGTTCTGGTTTGCTTTGAGTTTTACGGTACAACAAAGCCAAAACAGGCGGCTTTGTTTTTTTTCTGCTCACCTGAACTTTGCAGAGTGTGTTACAGCCCCGCACTGTACCTATTGCAAAATATATACTCTTAAATTAAAAAAAAAAAAAAAAAAAAAAAAAAAAAAAAAAAAAACCCACATCTGGGGGGAGATGGGGAGGGGTTTGTGGTGAAAGGGAATAGAGTCATGGAATAGAGATCAAACCAAATCATCGCGCCTGCTGTGACCACGTGAACATCGAATCAGCGATTGGAAGAAGGTGGGGGGGGAACGGAAACGCCCAAAGAGGAGCGCAGTACTGACCTCTTCCATCAGTTTCTCTAGCGGCTCCCCGTTCTCCCACAGGCTGCGCTGCACCCAACTGATCACCTTTGAGTACAGCTTCCCATTGCTGGGCAAGCTCAGGTGGTCCTCCAGCATCACCTCCAACTGCACACATTCAATTATGGAGATACTTTAAAAAAAAAAAAAAAAAAAAAGGTGGAATGGAAAGATGAAAGAGAGAAAGAAAAAAGCAGCTTCCTTTCCACACCTTCAGACGGGGAAGTTTGAGGAAATCCTCCTGCTCGGATATCTCCAAAAGATGTTCCTGGATGTAGCAGTCGATCTTGGCAAGCAGACGAGTGTCCCTCATGCTGCTGGCGAAGCTGCGATAGGAAATGGCGTTCTGCGAATCGATCTTAGAAAGCAGGTAGTCTCCACAAATCTTTAAACAAAAAATAAATAAATAAAAGAAGAAAAGCAATGAATACGAATGAAATAAAAGCACATGGTTTGCCACCGATTTTAGATCTTACCTGTTTCACTCTTTCCATCTTGAAGCGTTTGGCTGCGGTGTACACCTCCTTAACCAACTCCTTATCCGCCTTTCAATCTGAAGGAGAAAGAAACTTATTTGTAATTCACCTTTATTTACACTGTGTTGGGGCAACTGTGTTTGTGTTTGTCTCCTGTACGCAGACGTACTGAGCGGTGTAGGCGTAGTTGAGCAGGATCTCCACAGCCTCCGGGTTCAGGTCCTCGAACTTCACATGGGAGATGCCGTGAGGCTCCAGATCGCTGTTAAAGATTTCAAACAGGTACGGGCTGCAACAAGCCAGAACCGCGCGGTGCGCCATCAGCTCGTGACCACACACCTGGAGAGGATGGGGTTAATCAGCATCTGTAATGACTTGTATGAGGCCGAGGGAAGGGGTTTAAATCAGAACACTTGCTCAGGGCTTCCAGAAAGGTCCATTCAAATCACTAATGTGATATGAAAGGTGGGAGGGGTTTCAAGGAGGGTCTGTTCAAACCTGGCACAAGCACTAATATGAAGGGGTGGGGCTTCCAGTGGGTTAGAGCTAAATATAGGCTTATTTATTTAATATGAAGATGACAAAAAAGGGGCAGGGCTTCCAAGAGGGTTAGTTCAAATCTATCACAAGTATTAATATGAAGCTATGAAGAGGTGGGGCTTCAAGTGGTTTAAAGCTAAATACCGGAAAGTATTGTCAAAAAGGGGGGCGTGGCTTCCAGAAGGCTAGATTCAAATCATGCACAACCTGTACCGTTTTCAGTCACGGCCCGCCAGCCTGGAATAAAAGTGTGCCTCCGGGCATGCGTCTGTAACCACTCGACTGAGAATTGGAGCGGGTCTTTCTAGGTCTTTCCCAGTCATTAGCAACTAAAATGAAAGCTACACTTGGGTTACAGCCATGTGCATGTTCCGGGAAGCGGGTCTACTGAAACAAAGACTTTTGTCCCCAGTGTCGTTTGTTTTACGCTGCTTCGTATTTCAGGAACGACTCGGCTTAACCCTGTACACACCCGGGGCACACTACGAGCGAAACGCGACCTTCAGGTTGCAATAAACGCTAAGCAACGGATCCGGAGAGGCGTTATAAAGCTGAACGCCAAATCTATGGAGATCCAGCTGCATGTCCAATAATGTCTTTTTCTCGAAAACATCCCAATTTGACCAGACTGTGCCAAGTCATAATTCATGGTGGACAATAAACACATTCACTGAAAATCAGGCCACTTTTAGAAAATTCTTCCAAAATAACATGGCCCTGCCCATGTGACTGACAAGTCTGCACTTGCACAAGGAAACGAAGGAAAAGGGGTGAAAAAGCACAAAAAAAAACAAGGATTATTGATGTTTTTCCACCCCAACGGAACACTTTTTCCAGTTGCAGATTTCGCATTTGCATTGTAACCCTGACAGTTCGTGAATTATTGTCCATTCAAATGCGGTGCCTGGATCTACACGTGCATCCGACTCTGTTATAGTCGTTTGATGTTTTTGTTTTTAATCGGATGAGACTCGAAGAGGAAACTTTTACCGCAAACACGCCTTTAAATTTAAATTCTCACGCGAGGATTTGAATAATTCCCTTCTATATTACAGAGTTAAAGCATTGGACTTTGGATATGGGGTTTGTGGGGACCTCTCTCACAGGTCCCCACAAAACATGCTCAGTTGTAGAAACTTGTTGCCCAATAATAATAATAATAATAATAATCCAGAGAAAGGAAATGTTTATTTACTTACCTGGAGTCTGACGTCACAGAACTGTCCGCTTTTCCTAAGGGCGTTCATCTTAGCGACCGTGGAATCCAGGAACGTCTCGTCCTCGAAGATCAAATATCCGTTTGGGATCATTTTTGCAATTTTGGATGATGCTCTTTAAGAGGGAAACATCTTTTATTATTTCCTTCACACACGTACACAAAGAGAATTTAAGTGTCGGTCTTTGTTTGTACCTAATTGAATTTTGTGTAATCTTTGTAGAAAGTGGTGTCTCCCACAAACAGGTCTTTCTTTCCCCTCCTGAGCAGGTGGCAGAGGTGATGCCAGGGAACCAGCGAGCGAACGGAAGGGCGGGTGGCCGCACTAACGCAAACTCTCAGGCTTAGAGCGACTGTAATCAAGTCCTCGGGATCCCGTTGGCTATAGAATGGAACCTTTTCTAGGTTGGTCGTGTATTATAACCTGCAAAAGAGGGGAGGGAGTCAGCTTTTCCTATATCGAATAAGAAACTGTAATAGTTGTATATACGGACAGTCACATGATCGCTTTGTTGTGCATTAGCAGCAGGCCTGGCGTTTATACAGAAGGCCGGCCATTTGTTTATGGAAGCAGACATTTGTTTGCCGCAGACACCTGAAGCGAAAATCCTAATGCTGCAAAACTGAAAGAGGCACAACAATGCTTGTAGCTGCTTCATCTCTTTTTCCCCACACTCTCTAAAGGACACCTGACTGTGGTTCCTCCTCAAAAATGTTACCACAAAATTCGAACCATACAATATTATATTGGATTCCACAGACTACTTTTACACTTCCTTCCTTCTTCCACATGCCTCAAACACCCAGACAAGTCACTAATCAGGATTAAGATACTACCACTACTCCTAATACAAAACTAACACCGTCCAAATCTGGCTTGGCCAATTTTACTCTCGCTTCACTCCGGCCAGAGAAATTAACGAATTGCACAAGAGGAAGGAAAGAAGCAGGGGAGAAAAATTATATATATATATATCTATATATATATATATATATATATATATATATATATATATATATATATATATATATATATATTTATATATAGGGTATATCTATATATATATATATATATATATATATATATATATATCTCAATATATAAAATCTAGAAATATCTAAATAGAAGGACATTCCAGAGGCTTTTACATTTTTTGTCCGATCACGTCTTCAGGGGCGTCTCTTTCTCTCTGATCCACTCTGCACTTTATACAAGTCTCAAAAGCATGATTGAAAGTAAAAGCTACAATTGAGCAAGTAAATTTCCTCCAGCTGTCCCATCTGTCTGCAGGCGAGATGTTAGACATCGCTCGACTTGTCCATAGGCAAAAAAAAAAAATACTATACAGAAAGACAAAATACTCGAAAAGTCTCAAATCGGAGTTTTTGATCGAGATCCGACTGTTTGCGCTGTAGCCTCCGTCAACTTAAACGCCAAAAGTATTGGGACCCCCACCCCACAAATCCATGTGTGTTATAACTCATGCCAAGGTATCTACAAACTGTGCTGGACTTCATGAGGACATTCACAGCAGGATGCAGGAAAACAAAAACACATCGCGTTGAGAAAAGCAGACGAGCCATAACAAAGACACACTGTGCATCTTTCTGCATTGTGGTTTTGACCTCTAAATGTGGAGGACAGGGACATAAAGGGTGACTTGTTCTTCTGCCTCTGAAAGCATTTAGTCAAGACTAAACTCTGTGGGAGAAAAAAACGGCGTACTGACGAGGACGAGTGGAACGTTTTGTCCCAACGAGCTCAAAACTGCCCGCTTCGCTCACATGTGTGCACACGCGCGTGCGTGCGATTGTAATTACACTAATCACTACCATGGGACCCTTCCTCACACTACTCATACGACTACGGAGGATTCTTTTCCAAGCCTTGTGGAGAGAGGGGGGGGGGTGAGTTGGATTCCTTGCTTGCTCTTGGGTTGTTTACGTATTCGCTTCTAGAACCGTCTCGGAGGATCGAAGCTTATCTGGCGGGACCGAGCAAGCTTTCGTGTTGAAGCAACAGTGTTGAGAAGAAAAAAAAAGGGGGGGGATAAACCACACACACACACACACACACACACACACACACACACACACACACACACACACACACACACACACCCCAGCATTGCATGTGCTTTTAAATACGTGCCAGGCTTATGCAACACTTCCAACACACAAAAAAAGTGAGGACAGAATGTACAAGTGATGACGTAGTGGAAGTAAATCATTTATTACTCAAAAAAAGGAGAAGAGAAGAAAAAAGTGCTTTTCAACAGTTCTTACAAGTAAATAAAAACTTACTTGTTACAAGTAAAAATACTATTTTAAGATTAAACATTAATATTACATTTAAGTTTTCCAAAAAAAGAACAATAAATAAACAATTTTAAAGAAAAAAAAAAAAACAGAAGCCAGCATGCAAATTATTTTAAGGAGGGGGGGAAAGGAAAAAAGTAATCATCAGATGCAACATTTGCATTTTCGCTTTCTCCCTGCCTGTTTTTTCCCCTCTCTATTTGCTCACAGCGCATTACTCCATCCTGAGTCACTCCATCCTTAGAACTAGGAAAAGGGACCAAAACAAACGAAAGCACCTTCGCCTGTTTGTGTAGAGCACTATTATACAAGAAAGAGCATTTGATTCAAATCCAGCGTAACATTTTATTAATATTAGTTTACTTATATCAAGTACTGCTGGAGAAACATGAGGCGTTTACAGAGTCCCATCGTATCGATCAGGACTGCGAGTGCTTTCTTTGGTACGAAGTAAGTAATTAAACGCAACTGGAGACAATGGATAATCACGCCTGTAGTCAATAACTGTTCTGTTCCGTTTATACCACAATTTATAGTAATAATTAACATCGTGGAAGGCCATAAAAATTCTTTATAATATCTATAAATGGGTGTTGTGATTTCTCTCCACATTCAAGACAAAACAGAGATGGAACAAAAACACTGATAACGGAGACTCCTTTATTGATTGAGTGTTACATAAACACGTCCTTTGAAACAACCTTGAGTTAACATCTTTTTTAGATTGGTATTTGTATTCTATTAAACGTATCGGCTGACTCGGATTTCGCATTTCTTCCGCTGTCGAAAAACAACAACATTTCAGAATGAGTGCGTTAATACAAGTGTGACCTTGAAGCACTTTCAACATTTTTGACTAAACAGGATGATGCCAGCGCAGAACATGTCATTTCCTCTCCAGTAATTCCAAACTTCCCTTTTTATTCATTTTAGGTCTCCAGTCCAGATGCTCCCAACAGGACTCATGACCAGAAACTGTACAAGAAGGCTTTCGCTTAATATGTCCAAAATTTTCTTTTCATTCTTCCTTTGATTTTTTTTTTATTAAAGAAAAGCATCCAAGAAGAATTGTAGATCTTGCTATAGGAATGAATGACATTTATAAAAAAAAATAATAATAAAAGAAATGCACAACTAAAAGAGCAATTTAACCTCAAAGGAAACATTGATGCCTTCTTCATTATGGAGGGAGGCGGTTCTGAGCAACAGACCACATAAATGTAGTGCACCACACAACCACCCTCACATACTACAATATACAGCCTGTATAGTGGTGCAGTATACCCTAGCCTTTGTCTGGCCGTGCGTTCCACGCATGCGCAATAAAGACCAGAGACCCTCATATTGTTCTGATATTGAACGAATTGTCTAAATGTGATCGGATAACTGAAACTTGCATTATTTCTCAATCGTATAGATTATAAAGACAAAAAAACTGTGCAGAACAAAAATCAACACTGTACAATACTGATTTGTATAGATCAAGCACAGGAACGCATTCCAGACCGCATAGCAACCCCTTTCCTGAACGCTGATAGGCCGGTGCGAGCAAATGAGGCGCGATCCTATTGGCTAGAACGCATGTCAATCATCAGCCCAGCGTCCATATAACGTGCATGGCCTCATGGTAAAGCTTAGTTCATTGACCATTTTGTTTTACTTATCAATGATACATTTTCTTATAATAGAAATTATATTTAATTTTCCAATCAACATATACAAAATATTTAACTGCATGCATTATGCCAGTAAAAATACAAAAGGAAACATCAACTCTTTAAGAAACATCAAACACTGCCCAATACGTGATTTTATTCTCAATGTATTATTGTTTATTTATTTTTTTAAAGGCTATCTTGGAAGGTTTTGGTGTTGGGGAAGAAAAAATCCCTTCTTTGACTCTTGCCTCATCCTCCACATGCAAAAACGCCGAACCAGAGAGGAAACCACGTGACCGTGCCAACCCGCGCGCGCACAGCAGGCTCTCCGACACCACGTAACGATTTTATTTCTTTTTTTAACATGTTAATTTATATTGCAACAAAATAAAATGTCAAAATTAATCATCATTTTTGCGCTTTTTCTCGATTTATTTAATCCGCTCTTACCGGATCCGTTTCCCAACAAGCGATGGTAGACATATTTGGGTTCAACACGGAGGTTGTCTGACAAAACGGAGAAACGGTGAACGGACAGAAGGGCGACTTCGGTTCCGTTTTTGGGTTCTGCTCCGGTACCGCTTCCTGTATCCACGAGACGTGCCGTGCGCGCGATAGAGAGACAGACGTTCTCGCAGGGGGCTTAAGAAAGAGGCGAGGCGCGCGCTTTTTAACGGAAAGTCCGCGCCGTTGCTTACGTCACGCACCAGGTCACGCCTGCGGAAAAGTACAGGCTGCATTGGGGGAGGACGGAGATGCGAGGGAATGTGGGCGGGGATTGTAGAATGTGGGCGTGGTAACCGGGACAAGGGGTGGGACTGAATGGTGTTGGGGCGTGGCCACGGCGGATGGAACAGGTTTTTAGAGCCAACCGAGTCACGTGGAGGACAGAAAAATCGCTGCCTGGATTTTAACATTAATGTTTATTCTTTCCAAACACATGCTTCTGATTTATGTTTGTAGTGACATCAAAGACCAAACCATGAAAGTTTTCTATAAGTTTTTTATAAGCAAAGTGTCTGTCTGGAAAAAAAAAAACTCTTATTTTAGACACATTTTATAATGAAAATAAAAATTTGGACAGGGAATGACTTGAAGATGAGTCCTGACATTTCTGTTTTATGTAAGACAGAGAACAGCAGAACGGCCCGCAGTCAAGCATCGCAAAGTGATCATCAAGTCCTGGAAATGGTTACCATTTCGTACATCGACAAACCACATTCTATTCTGTCAGGCGTGCAGGTAATAAAAACCCAATTCACCACACTGAGCTGACGTGCACGTATAAACAAACAGTCACCTGCAGTGGTATCAATCTATCATGGAATGTCCCGCCCAGTCAACGCACCTAAATCCCATTGAACTGCTCTGGGATGAACTGGATCAAGTCAGGAGGAAATCTCCAACTAGCGAAGACCACATTGTTCGCTTTTTATTTTTGTTTGTTTGTTTTTTTCATATTCTTAATATTCTTATTTCATGTATGGCTTTGAACATGCATTGCAGTTTTTCATTTGAAGTGAAAAAACAACTGTCTGTGCATACATCAGTTTTTCTTATTTTTATATATATATATATATATATATATATATATATATATATATATACAGACTTATAAAAATGACACAGTAATTATGTAGTGGATTTATAAACTGTATCAGTCAGCTTTGAGGCCTCCGTCGATGGCGAAGGTTAAACTAGTACATTTAAATGTCCTCTAATCAGGATTTTATCTTCTTGCATGTGTTGCTTGACATTAATGCAGTTTTTGCCACCACTGAACAAACAGTACCATATTGTGTGGTGCTTGTGTCTACATTGTCAGCGGCTGCACTGTTAAATCATGAACCAAGTATGAAAAAAAAGAAATCCTTTCACAACTTTGTTACATGTACGTGACCAACAAGAAGAAGCGCAAACCTTGGACGTGTTTTGTCTGCACTCAGCATTTCCTCGTGAAACGAATCTGCGAGCCATGATTTGTCATTCGTTGAGGTATTTCCTTTTTTTCGAAACGGGGAACCAGAGGGCGACACATTGGGCACTGGACCCGGAAGGTTGCAGTCTCAAGTCCCACCACCACCAAGCTGCCACTAGTGCGTCCTTGAGCCAATTACAGTAACATGATTAAATATATTATAATATAATAATCAACCTACGGTAGGTTGATTGGCACCTTGGAAAAAAACAATTGTCTCTAGTGTGTGTGTGTGTGTGTGTGCCCTGCGATAGGTTGGCATTCCATCCAGGGTGTATCCTGCCTTAATGCCCATAGACACCTGAGATAGGCACAGACTCCCCGTGACCCGAGGGAAGATCGGATAAAGCGGTAGAAGATGAATGATTGAATGAATAATATAATAATATAAAATGTCTAGTGATACTCCTGAGTATACTTTTTTAAACTCAACAATTATTCATGTATGTAGAAGAGGGCAGACTGCATTTTTTAGCAACAGCCCCCCCACCCCCCCACTCCCCACCCCCATAAACTGATCTGTAACACAAAAGCTTGTGATTGGTCGCTTTCTCATGTCAAAACATGTTGCAATGATGAGACAGGAATTCTATATGTCTGGAAAAAAAAACACGCAAAAATCCACCAAACAAGTTGTTTAGCAGTTTGTTTATCAGCCCGGCGCGATACTTATTGCCCCCCCTGTCCGATCCATGCAAACACAACACTTAAAACCCGTGTCGCAAAGCAAGAGCGATTAAGTGCAGCGATAAAAGCTAGATAAGAGGCCGTATTAACGTGCAGATGTGCACACACACTTCAACGGTATGTACCGAGGAAATGCGTCTGGCCGAGCTCCAGACTAAACATGTCGCACGTTCTCAGTTGTCCGTCTGCATCAAATGACAAAGGAAAACACGACTATCCCATGGTTCCGGTGTAGTTCGGTCATTTGTTGTACATACAATGCAGACTGGAAACAAGTCAGCCCCGGTTGTTACCTCAGGACCTGGTGATATCCCGTACGGAGAGCATCCGAGGCCTCTTATTCACCGTACACATTCCCAGCGGCTCGCCAGGCCCGTGAATAACATGTTTTTTTAAACAAAGTCCCCTGAGAACTTTCGCCGTCGAGGCTCGGCAGGACTTGGAGAGTAATGAGTGATCACTGTGTGGGTTATTAAAGTGGCAGATGGCTGCGTGTTGGCAGAAACATAAAGTGTGATTAAGAATCAAGGCAGGATTTAATGCCTTTTATTTTGTCGTCGTGAGGGAATCGGATTAACGGGATTCGTGGATGACCCCATGATTCATCAGGCTAAAATGAATCCATAGGTTTGGCACTCGCTGTTTTTGCTGGCGAGGTTTAAATGAGGTTTAAGGAAGATTTCGTTTGCTGGTGGACAAAAAGACGGATTGTATTTGCACGAGCTGAAAATCGTCATGGGAGATGTTGATCGGAAGGTCGGGGTCAGCCTTGGTATTGCCAAGCCGACAATTTTGGGGCCCTGGAGCAAGGCGCTCCGCGGGCGTTGTATCGTGGCTGACCTTAGCTGGAAATTCCTTTGCCAGAAAGTTCATTTTTACAGTTCTCCCGTGTCATGCGCATTGATGACAACGGCAGTTTTGTCACATGGTTGGATTGCTAGCTTAAGGTTAAGGGCCTCACTCAAGGGCCCAAGAGCCCATAGATTTAAAGTCCAAAGCTTTAAAAACTAGGCTACTACCTCCCCTCTACTTCACAGTACAAGAAAAATATAATATAAAATGAAATACACGGTGGTTTAGTGGTTAGCACGTTCGCCTCACACCTCCAGGAGTTCGATTCCCGGCTCGGCCATGTGTGTGTGGAGTTTGTGAATGTTCTCCCCATGTCTCAGGGTTTTTTTCTCCGGGTTCTCCGGTTTCCTCCCGGGCCAAAAACATGCACGGTAGGTTGATTGGCACCTTGGAAAATTGTCCCTAGTGTATGAATGTGTGTGTGAATGTGAGTGTGTGTGTGTGTCCTGTGATAGGTTGGCATTCCATCCAGGGTGTATCCTGCCTTAATGCCCATAGACGCCTGAGATAGGCACAGACTCCCCGTGACCCGAGGGAAGATCGGATATAGCGGTAGAAGATGAATGAATGAATGAATAAAATACATATAATATAATGTTTACGTGACAAAATAAAGGCTAAATAAACAAACTTTGCAGCTACTAAACGGAATATTATTATTATAGTCCTCTCGATCTCCAAGCGATGCAGTGTCAAAATGCGCTCTAATCTAAGAAACGAGTGTTTGTTTATTTTCTGACCTGATCACCTGTTCAGGAACATATCGTTTTTCCAAGTATTCCTTTCTATCTCTCTCTCTCACTCTCTCTCTCTCTCTCCTGTGCACTCCCTGCCCTTTTTAATCTCTGGTTCTTCCATGATAACTCAGGAAATTGGGTCAGCCCTGAGCCTTCCCATTGTCCTGCCTCTCTGGCTCTGTTTTATATCCTCTTTTTGCAGAATAACAGAAAACGGAAGTGTGATTGTTTGTGCTGTCATTTCTCAATTAGCGGGAATCGGGCACCTTGCGACCTAGCCGTGTGCCTGCCTCGCTCGATCCGCGAGGCTTTGGCTTAGCTTAGCCGTTTCCCGTTGTCGTAACGATGAGCAACGTTAGTAACTTGTCTTGTAAATAATTCTTTCAGATAAACACGCCCACTAAATCTGTCCACAATCTTTGGTCCATACGCTTCATACGTCTGGTCTATTAGTCCACTTTAATGTATTGTTTACAGGTGAGGCACAAACGGACGGGCAAAAGTGTAAAGTGCAACCCCCCCCCCTCCCCCCGCCGTTTCCTGGTTTCTGTTTCCTGGCCGGTTTGATAAGAACGCTTGCGCTTCATGCGAGGAAACTTGCGTTCTGTTATTTCCATTCTCGTCTCACACGATTTCATATCACATAGTTCATGTACAGATTGTATTGCCTCCTCCCGTTGGCTTTCGCCATAGAGGTTATCAGATTTGGCCCGTGGGTGCCCTTCCGAACGCATTTATCTTCAGATGCCAGGAATGCGCTGGTTGTGGCAGCATTTGGGGGCCTTGTTCAAGGGCCCACTAGTGGCAGGGAATCAGACCAGCGAGCTTTTTAAGGCCCAACACCTCAACCACTGAGCGACCGCCTCATACCATGTATAACTTATACAGCCGGCATTTAATCCTCTAGTCCTTGGTTCGTCCTTCTCGGTTCGCCATTATCGAAATGAATCAAAGCAGTTCATCCGTCACTATGGTGACTACGATCCGGACGTATACATCAGGATGCGTCTGTGTGACAGCAGAAGGAGGACAGAGAACGACGTCTGGTGAAGAGAAGACAAAAAGCAAACAGGACCCGAACCCACCAGCGCCCGCCATCCTACTTGTTCAGCGACATGAGTGGGTCGAAGCAGACGCCTCCTCATAACACTGATTTACTACAGCATTACTCAGCACACTACAGATTACAGCACTGCATTATGGACATTTCCCCGAACAAGGAGGTGAGCCATCATCAAGGACGTTGCTCATCGACATCACCGCCTGTCTGCACGTCTTCGCACAGACAAGTCTCAAGAACATCTTGTTTTCCTGCAGATGCACAAATCTGAAAAAAAGAACGCTAATCATTTACTTAATAACGAAACTCTTGCACGTGTCTTTCTATGTCCTATCTTTCTACTTTAACGCCAAGAGTATCCCACTTCTGACAATGCTATGCCCTCTTGGGAGAAGGGAGGGGGTAGCTCAGTGGTCTAAGGCGCTGGGCTGCTGATTGGAAGATCCAGGTTCGAGCCCCGGTATCACCAAGCTGCCGCCCTTGGGTCCTTGAGCAAGACCCTTAACCCTCTGTGCTCCAGGGGGCGCCGTATCATGGCTGATCCTACGCTCTGACCCCAGATAACAACAACAAGCTGTGATATGCGAAGAAAGAATTTTACTGTGCTGTAATGTATATGTGATAAATAAAGGCGATTCTATTCTTCTTCTATTCTAAGAGGAAAAATGGTCAATTCGCTTTTCCACTTTTTTATGCAACTGTTGCCCCTTAACCTCAAGTGTGCCAAAATCCTTATTTATTTGACTTACCCTTGCTGGCATTTACACTACAGATAAGCACTATACAGTTTACCTTTCCTTGTACAGTGTTACACAACTACAACTTAAGATTCGGGCTTCTGATGAGAAGGCCAAGGGGTTCGAGCTCCAGTATCTCCACGCTGTGCTCCAGGGGGCGCCGCATCATGTCCAACCCCAGCTTAAAAGCAAGTTGGGATATGCGAAGAAAGAATTTCACTATGCTGTAATGTATATGTGACAGAGACTTAATATCTTTGTACTCAGTCGCAGTAAAGTTGAAGCCCTACCTTCCTGTCCATACGGTACATTTAGTACATACATTTAGTACACATGAGCTCTTATAAGTACCGGCACTCATTCAGCCAAGACAGAATCAATAGGATTGAGGCCAGAGCTCTATATTCAGGCAATCTACTTCAAACTGTACACACAAAACTGGAGGTACAACAATGTATAGGAAGTCGTTGGATTATGTATAAAATAATAAAATTGGCTAAACCCAAATTCCAACAAAGTTCCAACATAGCAATGCCCCAAATTCCAGCCCTATTAAGATATGCTTTGCATGGATTAGGGTGGAAGACCTCCTGCTACAGTGCTCTAAAACCATATCGAACACCTTTGGGTAAACATGAATGTGATTGCAGCCCTAACCTCACCTACATGGGAAGCATAATAGCACATTGGGATATATCCTGTCCAGGTATTACCCCCATCCCCCCCGCCTTCCAAGCCCTTCAACTTCTTTATTACTCCTGAATATACATTTGAAATTTGGATTGATACGTTATCTCCTCAAGGACACATTTCCACAGGCGTCATTATGGATTTGTTCTGTAAAACGTCCTTGCGTTGGAAAAAAAACCAACCCGAACCTGGTGTTTCCGAATACTATTAAGAATATCGTATATAATAGCAAACGGAGGTGTCGCTCGATTATAAATGCAGCGTGTATTCGTTTCTGACCTTCTTTTTCTGTGGGTTTGATGCGGGAAAAACTGCCCACCTTCAGTCAAGGACTTCTTTTAGAGCTCCAGGATGGAGATACATCAGAGAAAATTGCTCTATTGAGGACGGGGGGGGGGGGACTCTGTGGTGAAAGTTAGCAATGAACGGTCATCTTTAATGCTGGCCCTGGTTTCTCAGGGATACGTCATACATAAAACAGAGGTCTTCGATGTTCATATGTTGACGGTTCTGAACTGTGAAAGGGCTAATGGCTGGCAAAAATACAAATGGACTCTCCTGTTGTTTTGCTGCTTTCAAAAACAATTTCAGCCATTCGCCTTCTACCTTATTTATTTATGTGTGACGAATCAAAGACGGTAGGTTGTTTTGCACCTTGGAAAATTGTCACTAGTGTATGAATGTGTGTTTATGTGTGTGTGTGTGTGTGTGTGTGAGTGTGTTCTCCGTGCGATAGGTTGGCATTCCATCCAGGGTGTATACTGCCTTGATGCCCATAGACGCCTGAGATAGGCACAGACTCCCCGCGACTCGAGGGAAGATCGGATAAAGCGGTAGAAGATGAATGAATGAATGAAGTATGCTAGGTTACAAGAAAAATCTATCCATGGTCTGTCCATCTACACCAGAGTGATCGAAAGTAGGGATCGGAAGTCCCATTGACTGAGGGATCCTGGCAATAAAAAGTTGGTTGCCATGGTAACTTTAAACAGCAAATTATTGAATATTGTTGGTTGTCACTTGATATTTGTACTTTTGTTATGTCACCGGACACGCCCACATTGTGTCAGCAATGGGTCTCTGGTTTTGAAGGATGGACACCATGAAGAACAATCATGAATGATGTTTATAAAGCGTCATAGCTCTTGTCGAATCAACTCCTGATGACGGGACCGTGGGTCTTCAGCCGGGAGGGGGGTAAAAATTTAAAAAAACATTCCGTAGTATAGGCCTGGTCTCCTAGATACAAAGCAAAAAGCGTTCGTAGAGAAGATAAAGCTCTTTCCCAACGTAGACGCGGCACTTTCCCTTATCAGGTACATGCGAGATAAATTCGTTTCAAAGATCAGTCGATGGACCTTTGTATGCCGATTGTCGCGGCTATAGGAAGGATATCGGGTTTTCAGAAGCTCCGTGTTCCCAATCTTTTTGAATAAAGCCGTAACTCGATTCCCGGAGCTCACAAGGGCGTCGTCATCGCTCAGGGTCGGAAAGGTGACGGAACGGATTGGACGATCGCCTGCGATTGATCCAGATCCGGAGCAAGCATGATGGAATTTCCCTATTGGCCGCTCAGCACATTCAGATATGTACAGTAGAACACCATATAAGGAAATGGCAATTTTTCTCCTCATCGTGGCGAATCGTAAACCTGCGAGAAGACAATGTGTATCACATTCTTACTTTCATGAAGCAATCACGATAGAATACCTAATTCTCCAGATTGGGCCCAAAATTCGATGTTCATTTTAGCACAACACCTCACCTTTTTGGAAACCGTCATAGTAGACAACAGCTAGCCGACTGAGCTAGGCTAAATAGTAGTGACGGGCTCTTTGTGAATGATTCGTTCATTTCAAATAGACTCCACTCAACATTCATTCATTCATTCATTCATCTTCTACCGCTTTATCCGATCTTCCCTCGGGTCACGGGGAGTCTGTGTCTATCTCAGGCGTCTATGGGCATTAAGGCAGGATACACCCTGGATGGAATGCCAACCCATCGCAGGGCACACACACACACACACACACACACTCACACATACTAGGGACAATTTTCCAAGGTGCCAATCAACCTACCGTGCATGTTTTTGGACCGGGGAGGAAACCGGAGAACCCGGAAAAAAAACCCTGAGGAACTCCACACACATGGCCGAGACGGGACTCGAACCCGGACCCTGGAGGTGTGAGGCGAACGTGCTAACCACTAAGCCACCCTGCCCCTCCCACTCAACATAGTAGATCTAAATGAACTAAATGATTCGAATGAATGAGATTCAAAGAGCCAATGCAGTAAAATTGATTCGGTCTTCCCATTAGCCAGATTCCCATTGAGGCTTTTGATTTGTAGCTTGGATCTCCACAGAAAACCCTGTACTGTACTCGCACTGGCTTTGGAACAACTCTGACCGCTATAAATATGATAACATGTGTTTGTCATCCAGCTCGCATTCACTTCTTGTTCCGAATGAATGGACCGGTGTTTTGTGTAAACATTACCTAAAACATAATAGCTAGCAAAAGATCGACACGTTACTCATTTTTGGTTAACAATCATCCCGATTGTGTTGCCGACGTAAACACAGGTGCATTTCGAGGAATTTATTTCCGTCAGACAGATTTCCGTGGAACCAGTGCCGGAGAACTTTGACTTTTCTTTGTGCCTCCGAGTGTCAGCATTGGGCAATGCTCATAATCGTTTTACATGATCTGCAGGAATAATTTGCTCCCTGCAAAATGTCTTGAGAACCCGAGAACCATTGTTTTACACTATGTCTTGTGTTTCTTTAAACCAGGAAGTGGGAAGAAAGTAACACACATAATGCCTGAGTTTAGTCACCTCACATGTGTCTCCTCTGATTTTTTTCCCCTTTATGTGGCCTTTTCCCCCCTTTTTTTCGCCTTTATGTTTCCCTTTATGTGGTTGAAAAATCCCAAATTAATAGTAATTACTGAAAACCTCAAACCTTTCTCGAGACAAACCGGTCACAACAAAAACAAACAAACGTGTAACTTGTCTCATCCTATTGCTGTAGGACACGGAATGTTGCTGTAGGTTGTCAATGACAGGACATGCCCTGTGAACTATCTCGTCCAAAACAACCTCCAAGCATGTGCTCATTCGTTTTACCCGTATTTACTATACAAGAACAACACCGAAGCTGCAGATTGTGTGTGTGTGTGTGTGTGTGTGTGTGTGTGTGTGTGTGTGTGTGTGTGTGTGTGTGTGTGTGTGGTTCATGTGCAAGACGTGTGCGTGGGAAGGGAAGTCTGGCTTGTTTTGGAGGACCGTGCTCATGTTCATGCCTGCATCGATTTAGGGCATCGGGAGTTCATGCAGGTACACACTCATAGTGTACAGTTTATACACCTGTATTGGTATAGTGGTGTGTGATAATTTTATAGTGGTGTGTGATGGTTTATAGTGGTGTGTGATGGTTTGTAGTGGTGTGTGATGGTTTGTAGTGGTGTGTGATGGTTAATAGTGATGTGTGATGGTTTATAGTGGTGTGTGGTAGTTTATAGTGGTGTTTGATGGTTTATAGTGGTGTTTGATGGTTTATAGTGGTATGTGATGGTTTATAGTGGTGTGTGATAATTTTCTAGTGGTGTGTGATGGTTTATAGTGGTGTGTGATGGTTTGTAGTGGTGTGTGATGGTTTATAGTGGTGTGTGATGGTTTGTAGTGGTGTGTGATGGTTTATAGTGATGTGTGTGATGGTTTGTATGGTTTATAGTGGTGTGATGGTTTATAGTGGTGTGTGATGGTTTATAGTGGTGTGTGATGGTTTATAGTGGTGTGTGATGGTTTATAGTGGTGTGTGATGGTTTATAGTGGTGTTTGATGGTTTATGGTTTAGTGGTGTTTGATGGTTTATAGTGGTGTGTGATGGTTTATAGTGGTGTGTGATCATTTTCTAGTGGTGTGTGATGGTTTATAGTGGTGTTTGATGGTTTGGTGTGTGGTATAGTGGTGTGGTTTATAGTGGTGTGTGATGGTTTATAGTGGTGTTTGATGGTTTATAGTGGTGTGTGATGGTTTATAGTGGTGTTTGATGGTTTGATGGTTTAGTGGTGTTTGATGGCTCGTAGTGGTGTGTGGTAGTTTATAGTAGTGTTTGATGGTTTATAGTGGTGTGTGATGGTTTATAGTGGTGTGTGATGGTTTATAGTGGTGTGTGATGGTTTATAGTGGTGTGTGATGTGTTTATGGTTTAGTGGTGTTTGATGGTTTATAGTGGTGTTTGATGGTTTATAGTGGTGTTTGATGGTTTATAGTGGTGTTTGATGGTTTATAGTGCTCGTAGTGGTGTTTGATGGTTTATAGTGGTGTTTGATGGTTTGATGGTTTGTAGTGGTGTGTGATGGTTTATGGTTTATAGTGGTGTGTTGATGGTTTATGGTTTAGTGGTGTTTGGTTTATGGTTTATAGTGGTGTTTGATGGTTTATAGTGGTGTTTTTATAGTGGTGTGTGATGGTTTATGGTTTAGTGGTGTGTATGTGATGGTTTATAGTGGTGTGTGATAGGTTTATAGTGGTGTTTGATGGTTTATAGTGGTGTTTGATGGTTTATAGTGGTTGTGTTTATAGATGGTTTATAGTGGTGTGTGATGGTTTATAGTGAGTGTGTTTGATGGCTCGTAGTGGTGTGTGGTAGTTTATATTAGTGTTTGATGGTTTGTAGTGGTGTGTGATGGTTTGTAGTGGTTTGATGTGTGTGAGAGTTTGGGTTGGTGTGTGATGGTTTATAGTGGTGTGTGATGGTTTATAGTGGTGTGTGGTTTATGGTGTGTGATGGTTAGTGTGTGTTTATAGTGATGTGTGATGGTTTATAGTGGTGTGTGATAGTGGTGTGTGATTTTCTAGTGGTGTGTGATAGTGGTTGTGATGGTTTGTAGTGGTGTGTGAGAGTTTGGGTTGGTGTGTGATGGCTTGTAGAATTTTGCAGTAGTTTGTGTATTTGCAGTGGTTCAATAATCATGGTCTGTGATTGTGTGTAATGGTTTGTGGTTGTTTATGGTGGTTTGTTGTGGTGTGTGAATGTTTGTAGCGCTGTGTGATGGTTTGTAGTGGTGTGTGATGGTTTGTGTTGGTGTGTGATGGTTTATAGTGGTGTGTGATAGTTTTCTAGTAGTGTGTGATGGTTTATAATGGTGTGTGATGGTTTATAGTGGTGTGTAATGGTTTATAGTGGTGTGTGATGGTTTATAATGGTGTGTGATGGTTTGTAGGGGTGTGTGATGGTTTATAGTGGTGTGTAATGGTTTATAGTGATGTGAGATGGTTTATACTGTTGTTTGTTGGTTTGTAGTAGTTTGTGAGAGTTTGGAGTGGAGTGAGATGGTTTGTGATGGTCTGTGATTGTAATGGATTGTGGTGGTTTATGGTGGTTTGAATTGGTGTGTGATGGTTTGTAGTGGTGTGTGATGGCTCGTAGTGGTGTGTGGTGGTTTATAGTGGTGTGTGGTGGTTTATAGTGGTGTGTGATGGTTTGTAGTTGTGTGTGATGGCTCGTAGTGGTGTGTGGTGGTTTATAGTGGTGTGTGGTGGCTTGTGATGGTTTATGGTGGTCTGTAACAGTTGATAGTGGATATATTTTATTACAGCCTTGATGGTTTGTGGTGGAGTGTGATGGTTTGTGCTGGTGTGTGATGGTTTGTGTTGGCGTGTGATGGTTTGTGCTGGTTTGTAAGAGTTGATAGTGGATATATTTTATTATAGGTTTGATGGTTTGTGGTAGCGTGTGATGGTTTGTGGTGGCGTGTGATGGTCTGTGGTGGTGTGTAATGGTTTGTGGTGGTGTGTGATGGTTTGTGTTGGTGTGTGATGGTTTATGGTGGTCTGTAACAGTTGATAGTGGATATATTTTATTACAGCCTTGATGGTTTGTGGTGGCGTGTGATGGTTTGTGCTGGTTTGCGGCGAGCTTTCGGATCGAGTCATGCAGGAATGCAAACAAGTAAAAAGTGAGGACAATTCCCAGCGCATTGTGTTATTAATCTCCTCCGTTTCTCAGTGTGAATGCAGTGTTTGGGAACACACAGCCAAACTAAAGCAGCAGGTCGGTCACAGCAAAGGCCGTTCTCATTGACACGGCATTTTTGTTTGGCATGTCAGACAGTGACCCGGAGATGTGCGTGGTGCCAGACACTGGGCTCTACGAGTGAATGAATGCCAGGATTTAGTCTTAGATTTTTTTTTAGTCGCTGTGTTTTGATTTTCTGGGCCTCGAGGCTAAACTAGTGGCCACGCTGTTATTCCATACGGGATCCGTGTAGTGGTGTGTGATCGCGATGATGGTGGTTTCTAATGATGTGTAATTTTATGTGATGGCTTGTCATTTTTGGTGGTGTTTGTAGTGGTGTGTCATGGTGTGTAGTGGAGTGAGGTGGTGTGTGGTGGCTTGTAGTGGAGTGAGGTGGTGTGTGATGGCTTGTTGAGGTGGTTTATAGCGGTGTGACATTTTTGTGGTGTGTCATTGCTTGTAGATATGTGTGTGTATGATGGCTTGTGGTGGTGTGAGGTGGTTTATAGCGGTGTGACATTTTTGTGGTGTGTATGATGGTGGGTGGTGTGAGGTGGTTTGTGGCTTGTGGTGGTGTGGTGGCTTTGGTGGTGTGAGGTGGTTTGTGCGGTGTGACATTTTTGTGGTGTGTGTGATGGCTTGTGGTGGTGTGAGGTGGTTTGTAGCGGTGTGACATTTTTGTGGTGTGTGTGATGGCTTGTGGTGGTGTGAGGTGGTTTGTAGCGGTGTGACATTTTTGTGGTGTGTGTGATGGCTTGTGGTGGTGTGAGGTGGTTTGTAGGCGGTGTGACATTTTTGTGGTGTGTGTGGTGGCTTGTGGTGGTGTGAGGTGGTTTGTAGCGGTGTGACATTTTTGTGGTGTGTGTGATGGCTTGTGGTGGTGTGAGGTGGTTTGTAGCGGTGTGACATTTTTGTGGTGTGTGTGATGGCTTGTGGTGGTGTGAGGTGGTTTGTGGCGGTGTGACATTTTTGTGGTGTGTGTGGTGGCTTGTGGTGGTGTGAGGTGGTTTGTAGCGGTGTGACATTTTTGTGGTGTGTGTGATGGCTTGTGATGGTGTGAGGTGGTTTGTAGCGGTGTGACATTTTTGTGGTGTGTGTGATGGCTTGTGGTGGTGTGAGGTGGTTTGTAGCGGTGTGACATTTTTGTGGTGTGTGTGATGGCTTGTGGTGGTGTGAGGTGGTTTGTAGCGGTGTGACATTTTTGTGGTGTGTGTGATGGCTTGTGGTGGTGTGAGGTGGTTTGTAGCGGTGTGACATTTTTGTGGTGTGTGTGATGGCTTGTGGTGGTGTGAGGTGGTTTGTAGCGGTGTGACATTTTTGTGGTGTGTGTGATGGCTTGTGGTGGTGTGAGGTGGTTTGTAGCGGTGTGACATTTTTGTGGTGTGTGTGATGGCTTGTGGTGGTGTGAGGTGGTTTGTAGCGGTGTGACATTTTTGTGGTGTGTGTGATGGCTTGTGATGGTGTGAGGTGGTTTGTAGCGGTTGTGACATTTTTGTGGTGTGTGTGATGGCTTGTGGTGGTGTGAGGTGGTTTGTAGCGGGGGTTGTGACATTTTTGTGGTGTGTGTGATGGCTTGTGGTGGTGTGAGGTGGTTTGTAGCGGTGTGACATTTTTGTGGTGTGTATGATGGCTTGTGGTGGTGTGAGGTGGTTTGTAGCGGTGTGACATTTTTGTGGTGTGTGTGATGGCTTGTGGTGGTGTGAGGTGGTTTGTAGCGGTGTGACATTTTTGTGGTGTGTGTGATGGCTTGTGGTGGTGTGAGGTGGTTTGTAGCGGTGTGACATTTTTGTGGTGTGTGTGGTGGCTTGTGGTGGTGTGAGGTGGTTTGTAGCGGTGTGACATTTTTGTGGTGTGTGTGATGGCTTGTGGTGGTGTGAGGTGGTTTGTAGCGGTGTGACATTTTTGTGGTGTGTGTGATGGCTTGTGGTGGTGTGAGGTGGTTTGTAGCGGTGTGACATTTTTGTGGTGTGTGTGGTGGCTTGTGGTGGTGTGAGGTGGTTTGTAGCGGTGTGACATTTTTGTGGTGTGTGTGATGGCTTGTGGTGGTGTGAGGTGGTTTGTAGCGGTGTGACATTTTTGTGGTGTGTGTGATGGCTTGTGGTGGTGTGAGGTGGTTTGTAGCGGTGTGACATTTTTGTGGTGTGTGTGATGGCTTGTGGTGGTGTGAGGTGGTTTGTAGCGGTGTGACATTTTTGTGGTGTGTGTGATGGCTTGTGGTGGTGTGAGGTGGTTTGTGGCGGTGTGACATTTTTGTGGTGTGTGTGGTGGCTTGTGGTGGTGTGAGGTGGTTTGTAGGCGGTGTGACATTTTTGTGGTGTGTGTGGTGGCTTGTGGTGGTGTGAGGTGGTTTGTAGCGGTGTGACATTTTTGTGGTGTGTGTGATGGCTTGTGGTGGTGTGAGGTGGTTTGTAGCGGTGTGACATTTTTGTGGTGTGTGTGATGGCTTGTGGTGGTGTGAGGTGGTTTGTAGCGGTGTGACATTTTTGTGGTTTGTGGCTTGTGGTGGTGTGATGATGGCTTGTGGTGGTGTGAGGTGGTTTGTACATTTTTGCGGTGTGTGTGACGGTGTGTGATTTTTGTGGTGTGTGTGATGGCTTGTGGTGGTGTGAAGTGGTTTATAGCGGTATGACGTTTTATTTAGTCGCAGATTGTTGTGTTTTGAAGTATTTCGTACTGTATATCTGGTTTTCTGTCCCTTTTATTTTTGGACTTACATTCTCAGTGGGTTGTGGTGTGTGTTGTGTTGTAATGGTTTGCAGTGGTTTACGCTGGTGTGTCCTGATCTGTGATGGTTTGTGGCGGTTAGCCTCGAAACTTTTCCCACCTCGTATTACCTTTTAGCATTTTATCTAGTATTATATGACATTTGTCATTCTTTATAATAAAATATATTTCTTTCTTTCATTCGGTTTTTTTTTTTGCTTGGCAAAATGCCAAATATTGCGGATGAGTCAGAGCGTCTGACTGGAAGATGAGCAGCAAGTAGCATCAACGCTCTCCCATCTATCATCGGTCTCCCATCTAACCCGACTTAGCGCCTCGCTCGGGTATAAACGCTAGCTGTGGCAATACTTTCTCACATTTCACTTCCTGTGTGCTTTAGCGAGTCTCTGTAGGTTCAGGCGCAGCAGTGCGTATGTCGGGGGGAACAGTGTAAGGTGTATGGTGCGTGTTGTGCAGACGCACTGAGCCATGCCGATGCGCAGTCATTACTGGTGCTACAACACAAAGGCATCTATGGAGATTAGGTGTGGAATCATGAAAGGATTAGACCTATTGAATGATATGGGTATAAAGGTGCAGCAGCGCCTTTGATTTTTTACGATACGGTATGCGGCTTGGCAGGACAACCTGTCGCGCTGCCTTGTTTTCGAGGCTAGAGGGCACATCCTGACCTTCAGTCAACACACACACAAATCGCTGCAGAATGGCACGATAAATCATCAATGCGTTCCTAATACCATTGCTGGGATTTGAGCTTTTGAGCTACGGAAAAAAAAAGACGACATTTAAAAAAATTCACTCTCTGACTCGATCACTCAACTTTCAAACTGTGTTTCTGCAAACGCCTAAGAATTCGAATAGACTCGCATAAATCCGTCTTGGGGGCACAAGATTCAATAATATGTTAATGAATGAATGAATGAATGAATGAATGAATGATTTATTATATACAGTAATAGGAGCACAGTGTCTTAGTGGTTCGCCTCACACCTCCAGGGTTGGGGTTTTTTTTGCAGGGCAGGTTGATTGGCACCTAATGTGTGAATGTGAGTGAATGTGTATATATATATATATATATATATATATATATATATATATATATATATATATATATATATATATGCATATATATATATATATATATATATATATATATATATAGTACATATTAAATGATCACTAGAATAGACATATATATATATGGTGGAAAAAACGGTTTTATTTTGTGGAATGTCTGCGGTCTGCTCAAAAGTATTGGGACACCAGCCTTTTCCAGCCATAGGATGTCTTTGGATGCGGTAGCATTAATCGAAGTTGTGTAATCACTGGGTGCTTATCAAACCTGCTCCAGCATCCCAATGCCTCTGTGCACAAAGTCAGCTCCACGAAGACGTGCTGGCATCTTGCTTGGCGTGGAAGACCTCCTGGTATAAAACTTACACAAACTTTTGTTCGTACAGTGTATATTTCCTGATGTACACAGATATATATCTGGTACTGCGTCAAGTCTTTCACCTACGAACACAGCTTTCTCAACCCCCTCCATCCACACACACACACACACACACACACACACACACACACACTTCCGGGCCTTGATCCAAGTCCTTCAATGTCAAAACGAATGCTCCTGTCCAAGATAAATGGACAATCTCGGGTGCTGTTTCATCACTCCTGGCAAGTAAAGACGCAAGAGGATCGCACCTGTATCAACAAAGCCAAAGAGGAATGCTGGAGCTTGATATATATATATATATATATATATATATATATATATATATATATATATATTCACAGCTGAGTCCTGAGCTGAGAACAGACCATTTGCAATGCAAATAATCTTCATTGAAATCAGTGCAAGGACACTTCAGTTTGTTTGGCTTTATCCCAGCCCAGAAAAGCATTTCTAATAAATAAATAAATAAATAAATAAAATGTAGTTTGTCTTATTCGAAATACGTATAGAAATATATTTACTAGCATTTCCAGGCCTGCTCTTTTAAATGCCCTTGAGTTCCGTCTTACTTTACACCCGAATATTGTGTGGGATTATTTTTTTCTAGTGGAATGGGTCCCTCTGGTGTACATCTACTCCAATTACAGGGAAAAACCCACTAAATTCATTCATTCATTCATTCATCTTCTACCGCTTTATCCGATCCTCCCTCGGGTCACGGGGAGTCTGTGCCTATCTCAGGAGTCTATGGGCATTAAGGCAGGATACACCCTGGATGGAATGCCAACCCATCGCAGGGCACACACACACACATTCACACACGCATTCATACACTAGGGACAATTTTCCAAGGTGCCAATCAACCTACCGTGCATGTTTTTGGACCGGGGAAAACCGGAGTACCCGGAGAAAAAACCCATGAGGCACGGGGAGAACATGCACAAACTCCACACACACATGGCCGAGACGGGAATCGAACCCGGATCCTGGAGGTGTGAGGCGAACGTGCCACCGTGCCCCCCCCCCCCCAATAAATTATCTATCTTATTTATTTAATTTATTTATTTTCCAAAACTGCACTCCTTCTATTTCACGTATATGGACAAAAGTATTGAGACAGCTGCATTTTATTCATTGTTTTTTCATTCAAGTTTTAATTTCGGTTCTTTTAGATTTATTTATGTAGATTTATAAATGAGCGCTGCCTTAATCTCGCGTTAATAAAAACCGTTCAAATGAATTTGCGTTAATGCGTTCAATTTGACAGCACTAATAAGTACAGTATCATAGAATAGAATAGAAAAATATTCAAGTAGAAAATAAAATATTATATATATTAAAAAATACCGGAATAATAATTAAAACATGAATCATGAATGTTGAAGAAAGTAATTTTTAAACTAGAAAGTAGCCAAAATGCTACTTAAGTATAGTAACATTTTACACAAATACATTACACATGTTATGTTATGTCCTTGATAGGAGATTGCACACACACACACACACACACACACAGACTCAACATAAGCACATATGTGTATACACACCTTCCATACCACATCTTATTATTAATATGCAGACAATGAATTCTCACATTGAATGGAGTACTTTTGTTTTGTTTTAGTTTATTCTATATGGGTGAAAATGACACACACACACACACACACCACACACACACACACACACACACACACACACACACACACACACACACACGTGCCACTTTCATATGATTTCAACATTCAATGCACAGTATAATGTATAATTATTTGTTTAGTCGACGTACATTCGTAGCATGTGTAACCAAAATGGCCAGCAGAGGGCGTATAATCGTCGTCTACTTTTTATTACTCGTACAAAAGTCACTAATTTTTATTGCATGTACAGTTTTACTACTGTATTACACATTACACTGTATAACATATAGAGTAAAGTTACAGGTTGCTGTTATTTTGTGTTTGTTTGCTGTCTCGTGTTGTTTGTTTTGTTGTGCGCTACTTTATGTGTCTAGGACGACTTAGTCTAGTCCTCAGCTGTGTGTTGTGTAACTCTGTGTTGTGTGAAAGTGAATATGTTTTGTTATGTATAAAACTGGATAAAACGGCGTCTCATTTCACTGTGTACTGCATCGGCTGTATGTAGTTGTATGTTTGTGAGTGTGTGTGTGTGTGTGTGTGTGTGTGTGTGTGTGTGTGTGTACCCTGTCCATCCAAAAAAAAAAATCACCACCTGGATTCATTCATTCATTCATCTTCTACTACTATATACGATCTTCCCTCGGGTCACGGAGAGCCTGTGCCTATCTCAGGCGTCTATGGGCATTAAGGCAGGATACACCCTGGATGGAATGCCAACCCATCGCAAGGAACAAACACACACATTCACACACATTCATACACTAGGGACAATTTTGCCAAGGTGCCAATCAACCTACCGTGCATGTTTTTGGACCCGGAGAAAAAAACCCTGAGTCATGGGGAGAACATGCAAACTCCACACACACATGGTCGAGACAGGAATCGAACCCGGACACTGGGGGTGTGAGGTGAACTTGCTGAACACTAAGCCACCGTGCCCCCTACCACCTGGATTTAACTAAGCAAATAATAAGTAAGAGCCTGCCATTTGGATAATTACTGCATGGATGATTATGTTTCATGTTATTGACCCCTAAGTGATGCAGTGAAACGCTTCTTCGTTTCTTAAACAAGCATGTAGGAGGGACACATCCTGTGTCTGAGGAAAAGATCTTAATCTGTTTCAGAAGTGTCAAATGATTGGCAAGCAAAGAAAACAGATTTCTCAAACTACTAAAAATGGGTTAAGAACTGCCCCGTGCATTATTAATACATAACTGGAAGGCTATTGTGAGAAACCGTCATCTTATAGGAAGGAAGATTTGTGTAAAAGAATCTCGAGTGAAACGTTTGGTGAAATTAAATCGTTAAAAAAAATTATTTCCACATGAAGGGAATGAAAGGGATTCGAAATGAAACACTGTGTAGCTTTAAAGAAACCACATAACAGTGAGGTTAATCGTAAAAAAAAGGCTTCAATTTGAGCATGAGCATGAAATTATTTTCAAACATGTATATATATATATATATATATATATATATATATATATATATATATATATATATATATATATATATATACGTTACGTGTTAATTAAAATAAACGCTTTAACGCAAATTAATTTTAACGGCACACATTTTTTTAATTAACGTCTCACCGATTACTTTTTTTTCAGGCTAATTTAAAACCTTAAATTACGACACGTTAATTCACTACATCCCTTATTTACTTAGATATAAATAAATACATAAATAACCTTGTGGGTTGGAAGCCCCGCCCCCTTCACCCCTTTCCCGTCCAATCAGAGTTCAGGGCTCCTTCGTTAATTTGCCCGCGGCTCCTGTTGTTCCCGAGCAGCTGGGCAGAGGAGCGCAGTTTCATTCCAAGCTCCGGAGGAAAGAGAAGAAGAGGAAGAGGGGGAAGAAGAAGGAGAAGAAGAGGTGAAGAAAAAACGACCCACTGAGCTTTATTGTAGGGAAACCTGTGTAATACGTTATACCATTTCCTCCAAATGCCTCGTTGCTGAACCGAGAAGAAGTTGGGGGGGAAAAGGAGGTCTTCTTAGAAGTTCTCAGAAATGGGTCTCCGCTTGGGTTCCGTGCTCGTCCTGCTGGTGGTCCTGGTGGTGCTTCCACAAGTTGGTGCAGTAGATACCGAGGAGCAAATTCCTCAAGGAGCCTCGACCTTAGCCTTCGTCTTTGATGTCACCGGGTCCATGTATGACGACCTGGTGCAAGTCATCGAAGGAGCCTCGAAGATCTTGGAGACGTCCCTGAGCCGCCCGAAGCGGCCGCTTTATAACTTCGCTCTTGTTCCTTTCCACGACCCGGGTAAATATTTCCTTTACACTCTCCAGCACACACACATACACACACACACACACACACACACACACACACACAAACACACACACACACATGTGGCTGCATATTTCCACCATCTGCTTTGTTTGACCTCATTCATACCATCACATCCCATCCCATTCAAGATGATTAGACCAGGCGCGCATGTTTCCTTACCGCCGGGCTCCGCGCGCTGCCAGAGGTGCGACAGATGTGGCAGTTTGCTGACAAGCGCACTCTGAATTAACACCCGAGGTGCCTGAAAACGCATGCACTTTTTCCCCCCTCTAGCCTTGAAGGAACATTTTTTGTGCACGTTTTTCTCCACTGTCTGCTTTTTTTCTTTCTTTTTTTCCCCCCAAAAGAATGATGCCTTGTTTTCTTGATGTGTGTCACTGACACTTAATGGTGTGGAAATACACATTGCAGTGCTGGAAAAAAAGTGCAAGGGCTGATGTTGTGTGAAGAAGTTCACGGAGGTTTGATTTAGTTTTTGAATTATGCGTTTCATGTGTGACAGGCAGAAGTAAGCAATGTGTAGCGGATAACACACTTCTGATCCGAAGGTCGTTGGTTCAAATCCCAACACCACCAAGCTGCCCAAGGTGCTTAATGACCAATCGCTCAGCTGAGATCGCTGTGGTTTGGATAAGGGCGTCTGACGAATGCCATAAATATAAATGGAGGTAGATAGAGATACAGCGACATAATATAAACTTAAATAAATAAAAAGTGTAAAATGTTGATTACTAGATCAGAGCGTTACGAGAATACTTTTTTTTTTTTTTAGAAAAACAATGACCTGCCGCTTTACCTTCAGGGTTGATTTAATTAATAATCGTGCAGCGTAGTGGTCAAGGCATTGGACCAGAAGGTTGCAGGTTCAAATACCATTAGGGTTGCACAAGCCAGTTCTGGACCCGAGCCTGGATAAATAGCGAGGGTTAAACTAAACTAAAAACAATGATCCACTGTTTTTTTTTTAAATCTTAAAATCTGTCCTTTTTGCGTCCATCAGCATGGAATTACAAAATATGATACAAAATTAACGACAATTAAAAACTTCTTTAGGGAGAAAAATTCCAGGGCAAGAACCAGGTTGTGTAAGTGTACATTCACTTGAACTCGATTGTCAGTGGAAAGGAAAAACTCCTTGAGACATCGTGAGACATCGTGAGAGGAACCAGATTTAAAGGGGAAACCGTTCTCATATGGGTATCAGTGAACATCCATATTTTATAATTCCATCATTGTTAAAGTGTGCTGTTTGGTTAAATGCAGAATAGTTCATGTGAACGCCCCCCTGACCTGCCGCCGCCCTAAAATTGCTTTTAGAATAACGCTTTTAGAAAGTTGCGGATGGTGTGGGGGCGGAGTTAATGATTTGGGGGGGCGGAGTTCAGATCCAAGTATTGACTGCAATGGCATCATTGCATATCAGCAAAAGTGTCAGAAATCCATTACTTTTGGAATCCTGGGTGTTTTTTGGGGGGGGGGTAGAAATGATGACAAAATATGTCTCATCTAGAAATGCCCATCTTTCCCTGTGTTATCCGGATTCCTTGTGGACGGATCTACATCTCACTGCTTTATTTGATATCTTATCCAGGGATCAGATTGGGGCTGACAAGTGCTGTAACGCCGCGAGCCAAATAGGTTTTCCATCCGCTCACCGGAATCGCTTTCAAGATGTTCAGGGCATCCGGTTACGCGGCGTCCACTGTAACGGAACCAGGGAGATTTGCAGCCCCGAAGTAAAAGAGATGACCCTCTGAGAGGAGGCTGCTTCATGACCGCTTTTCCAGATGTGCCGCGTCATACCGCATCGAACAAATCGAACGCCATTAGCCAAAGAAAATAAAGGCGGAGGGGGGGGGGGACCAAAAAAAGAGCGTTTTGGTGCTTCGGCTTTAAAGAAAGGGTGCTGAAGTTAAACGAAGGCATGCGTCTGCCCCCCCCCCCCATCCCATGCCGTGATCAGGAAGCGAAACCTGTTTGTTTTGGCCGCCTTTGAATCAGTGACCTTAGCTTATTGTATTTACTCAGCAAACTGGCCCATGGGCGGAAGATGAGGGGGAGAGTGGTGTTTGGAGACTTTTTGAGGGGGTTCTGGTGCGGATAGATGTTCTACTGATGGAAGAGGAGAATGCAGAGGGGACAAAAACAATCTTGGTGTCAATATCCTACGCGACATAGTCCTCAAGAGTTTGTTGATCTGATGTAATAGCCAGGAGGTGATGTGCCTTTTAGAAAAGCCTTAAAGGATTATGCCTTTACCAACTGTATATCCATCTATCCGCATACAGAACCCCCTTTAAAAAACTCGCCGAACAACACACTCCCTCTCATGGGCCAGTTTGCTGAGTCGATACAATAAGCTAAGGTCACTGATTCAGATATAGTCCTGGGCATGTTATCCCTCCAATGCCTAATAATTTGCCCTTAGTGTGAAATGAGTGAATATTTCCAACATTATATCATGCACCCTTTCTAGGCAATGGGCAAACTGAGTGGTCGCTTAAGGCACAGCCAACTGGGGGCGCCAGTGAGCACCCGCCGTTTCCTCGTCCAATTGATTGCGTTCTTATTAATATTACTGTTACTTAGTGTTTTTTTTCCCTGTTATTTTGATGCGCTTTTGCAATGCACACATTTAGGCGGACTTCTGGGAAACGATTGTTTTAAGACCAATGCTGTTTACGAATGTATGTGGATCAGCGCAGGCTGAATTCGTACACTCTAATCAGTCGCGTTAATATAAACCTGCGTCCAATCAGAATTGGGCTTTCCCGTAGAGGAATTTGACCAGTCTGTGGTTGAGCCATGATTGTAAAGGAAAACCTGGAATTCAAGGTATTTGGACCGAGCCAAAAAAAAAAAAGAGGAAATGAGGGTATGTCCTTCAGGCATGAGGTTATGGGGGGGGAAATGGCGTTATTAGGTGGCCTCACGTGTCCTCCGAAAAGGTTTTAAAATCTCCAGTGCACAGCATGTGGTGCAGCCTTACACTGACTGCACTTCTCTCGTCTATTACACTCTTTTTTTTCCTCTCTCTCTCTCTCTCTCTCTCTCTCTCTCTCTCTGTCTCTCTTTCCCCATCCCTGGCCTGTAAATGTACCTCCTGTGAAGCACATTCCCTGTTCTAGCATGTTTGCTTATGCGTCCATACAAACAACTGCTGTAAAGGCTTTTTTTTAAGGCACAGTATGGGGGAGCAGCAGTGGGTGTCTGCGCCTTAACACATGCGTACACAGTTAACGGCCTTTTCCTCAACCAGAGAACGCATGAAGAATGTCTCGCTAATCCCTGCCAAAAGATGAGATACAGCGAAACACATTCAGTTGCCTTATTGTGCAAGATTTCTTTCTTTTTTTTCTTCTTTCCGGGTTTTTCCTGATCGTCCCACAAGGCGCCCGATGGACTCGCGTGTCTAGACGTTGGCCAGATCACAACCCGGGAACTGCGTTTGTTGTTTCGGAAGTCAGAGATAGTCGTCTTTTCCAAAGTGAAGCCACACGTCCACACGTCTCGTGTTGTTTTATTGGGCAGAAAGGAAGCGCCTTCTGTATCCAGTCCTGATTTGTTTTTTTTCCCTGTCGGACAAAAAGCACGTCTTCATCATTCGCACCGTCGCTTAGCAGAACATTTTAGTGACTTCATTGCAATGAACAAGTTTTTTTTTTTTTAATTTTGAGTCGTTGTTTGTTCTTTGAGAAATAAAATCGTAGCTTTTCAATAAGCAGATCCTCAAAATGTCTTCATTCGGACACACAAACGTCGACGAGTTCCAAGCATTCATGTATGTGTATATATTACTGCACAGAGTACATGGAGTCACTTGACAAAAGAATGAAGCACTGGGTTTAATCGACTCATGAGATGAACGACTCAATTCCACTGTGTAATGCACTGTGTACCGTATACACGGGAGAAAAGAATGAATGACTACGCACACTAAATGACTCAATTCTGTTTCATAATATATGTAATATATTATATATTACATCTATTATAAAACAAAATTGAGTCATTTAGTGTGCGTAGTGTGTATATATATATATATATATTCTTTATATATATATATATATATATATATATATATATATATATATTCTTTTTATATATTCATTCTTTTTCCTATCCATAGCCTGCGAAGATTTTGAGATTTCCACGTCCTGTAGAAAACGAACAAATCATTTAAGATGACTCGCATCCGAGTCACATTAAAGAATCGTTTAAACGGCTAAACATTCCACTACTGGATCGTTCAAAACACGACACATGTAAGCCCAGATTCCTCTTCTTCATCTTGACACTAGTGGCCCGAGTCTTCTTTGACTCCCCCTCCCGAGCTAGATTACAAGGACAGAGGATTCGCCCGGGCCCATAATGATGCCATTAGGCAGGAATTCCTTCAGGGTGAGGCTTTTTTTTCCTCTTAGGAGTGTGTCCAAGCACGGTATAATTCTCCTCGTCTCATCTTTGTAATGACGAACAAAGAATATCATAATGGCCCCTAATTTGAGAGCAGCACATGTGCTTATGTCAGCGCCTCAGGTGTTGCACAAGGAAAAACCCTGCTAGATACTTTGGAGACATTGTGTGTGTGTGTGTGGTTTTGCTGTGTGTGTGTGTGTGTGTGTGTGTGTGTGTGTGTGTGTGTGTGTGTGTGTGTGTGTGTGTGTATTAGTGAACAATATTCCCGGGATGAGAAAAAGATATTCTCTTGTCTGATGTCATTTTGCTCGACACCCTGTAGTTTAAAACAAGCGTTTGCCTTTAAAGCTAGAGTTGCTTCATGCTATAAGTGTTGTCTATGGGCAAAGCTACAGCTACATAATTGTTTTATTATTATTGTTACGTGTGTACAAACATAATACATATATAATATATGCAATATATATATATATATATATATATATATATATATATATATATATATATATATATATATATATATATATATATATTCTTCATTTGATTAATGTTCGATTCGGTTCATTGTTGGCGATTGTTAGCTTAAATTCATAGCACTAGTATGTTTCAGAGCATGTATCCTAGAGACCAGTCGCTACCTGAAACATGGGAATTGAGTTTCTAAATGTTTACTGACCCGGCTATCTTATTGAAAAAGTTCCTCCTGAACTCTTGCCAGTTCTTTATTATGCTTTTCCTATCATGAAAATCCTACAAATCTCCTGACATGTCTCTCACTAGACTGGGATCTTCAATATTGTCTTTTTCTTCAAACTGTTACCACAAAGTTACATCATTTTAAAGCATAGCATCGTATTTGGATGCGCTAGGGTTTGGGGTTTGAGGTTTGGGGTTTGAAGTAGAAGATGTCCCGCTGTAGAGTTTTAACCCTGTGGATGAACTGGAACGAGACTCTCCTCACCTGATGTAGCACTAACGCTGGTGGAAGCCGGTATAACATATTTTATACGATATATATATATATATAAAGCTGGAATGAATAGTTGCTAAATGGAGAAAACTAGAAAGGGCTTTTAATGCATTTCGATTTCTTTTCTCTGTCAGCAGTTATGATTTATGATTTATGAGCTCGACTCGGAAAATGAAAACATCTGTGAGGATTTTAATGCTTAAAGGTGAAAATGTGCTCTGGTTTACAAGCCTGGCTCGGCAAAGCTTTCTAAAAGGGATTCGAGCTCTGGTTAATGACGATAGCGATGCCTGATTGGCAAAACATGTCAAAGCAAACGGATCATTCCTGATAGAAGTTGTGTTGTGCTAGTTTTGCTCGTCCAACTTTTTCTGAGAAGAAATGATAACTGGAAATCTCTGTAACTGCAGAGATTTATTACACATATAATATATCTACTGTATATATATGTATATATATATTCTGTCAATGTCTCTCTGCAGATGGAAGGAAGGTAGAAGTGAAGGTAGAAGTGGCGGTAGAAGTGGCAGTTGAAATGGAGGTAGAAGTGGAGATAGAAGTGGCAGTAGAAGTGGAGGTAGAAGTGGAGGTAGAAGTAGAGGTAGAAGTGGAGGTAGAAGTGGAGGTAGAAGTGGAGGTAGAAGTGGAGGTAGAAGTGGAGGTAGAAGTGGAGGTAGAAGTGGAAGTAGAAGTGGCAGTAGAAGTGGCGGTAGAAGTGGAGGTAGAAGTGGCGGTAGAAGTTGAGGTAGAAGTAGAGGTAGAAGTGGAAGTAGAAGTGGCAGTAGAAGTGGCAGTTGAAATGGAGGTAGAAGTGGAGATAGAAGTGGCAGTAGATGTGGAGGTAGAAGTAGAGGTAGAAGTAGAGGTAGAAGTAGAGGTAGAAGTGGAGGTAGAAGTGGAGGTTGAAGTGGCAGTAGAAGTGGCAGTTGAAATGGAGGTAGAAGTGGAGGTAGAAGTAGAGGTAGAAGTGGAGGTAGAAGTGGAGGTAGAAGTAGAAGTAGAGGTAGAAGTGGAGGTAGAAGTGGAAGTAGAAGTGGAGGTAGAAGTGGAGGTAGAAGTGGAGGTAGAAGTGGAGGTAGAAGTGGCGGTTGAAATGGAGGTAGAAGTGGCGGTAGAAGTGGAGGTAGAAGTGGAGGTAGAAGTGGAGGTAGAAGTAGAGGTAAAAGTG
>JACRUU010000025.1:3719150-3764150 GCA_030449085.1 Kryptopterus vitreolus
CAAAACCCTGAACAGCAAAACCCTGAACAACTAAACCTGAATAGCAAAACCTGAAAAGCAAAGCCTGAAGAGCAAAACCTGAACAGCTAAACCCTGACCAGCTAAACCCGAACAACTGAACCCTGAAAAGCTAAACCTGAAGAGCCAAACCCTGAACAGCCAAACCCTGAACAGCCAAACCTGAAGAGCCAAACCCTGAACAGCTAAACCCAAACAACTAAACCTGAACAGCTAAACCCTGAACAGCCAAACCTGAACAATTAAACCTGAACCAAACCCTGAACCAAACCGTTTAAACCTGAACAGCCAAACCCTGAACAGCCAAACCTGAACTAAACCTGAACAGCCAAACCCTGAACAGCCAAACCTGAACAGCCAAACCTGAACAGCCAAACCCTGAACAGCCAAACCCTGAACAGCCAAACCCTGAACAGCCAAACCCTGAACAGCTAAACCTGAACAACTAAACCTGAAGGGCCAAACCCTGAACAGCCAAACCTGAACAATTAAACCTGTGTAATCATAAGATATGAATGTGGAAAGTTTTAAAACACTCGTCAGATTCAGCTCTGCTCCTTCTTTTTTGGTGCGTTCATTTACTTTTCTTTCATCTTCTTTCTTTCGTCTTCCTCCTCATTTGTTTGTTTCTTTCTGTCTTTATTGTTTTGTTTCTTCATTTCTTCATTCGTTTTTGTTTTCTACATCATACTCCTTCCTCTTATACACTGATCATAAAGCACACAGAGAGAACAGCTGCAATGTCATCCATCTCTCCATCTCTCTCTCTCTCTCTCTCTCTCTCTCTCTCTCTCCATCTTTGGAAAGAGCTGGTCTGAAACATTTCATAGCTTGTTAGAATGAAGAACAAAGCCACCAAATCTTGGCTTCAGAAGAAGAACTACAGAAGTCCCAGCTAACCATGACGTCACACACACACACACACACACACACACACACACACACACACACACACACACACACACACACACACACACACACACACACGCACACACCACATTATCGCAGAGCATACCTTAGTTATAAGGTGATTCCCGTCGTGGGTCGTTAAATCACGACTCAAGCAACACGTCATTTCATCTCCACTTTCCATATAAAACCCAACATCATCCCTTTCTTTCTTTCTTTCTTTCATATCTTTTTCTTTTTCTCTTTTTTCTTTCTTCGTTCACTCTCTTCTTTCTGACCATCTTTTCTTCCTTTTTCATTTCTATTCTTATTTCATCGCACCTTCTGTTTGAGTTGTCAGAGATCCAGGTTTATCTGTTATAGAGCGTTATAGAGCATTATGACTCCTGACGCAGGACGTCCACCATCACACTGCACCACTGAGACACTTCCTGGTTTCAGATGAAAAGCAACTGCTCTGATTGTTCCTGCTCACACGTCTGTTCTGTTTATTACAGAGATCGGACCCGTTACCATAACAACCGACCCCAAGAAGTTCCAGACTGAACTGCAGGAGCTTTATGTACAGGTGAGTGTAGGTCCTGTATAACACACACACACACACACACACACACACAGCACCTGCACACACACACTCGTACCCTCACACACAACACACCTGCGTGCACACACACACCTATATCCTCTCTCCTCACCGTCACACCGTCACACATACATACATACACACACATACCCTCACACACACACACACACACACACACACACCTGCTGCACACACACACTCGTACCCTCACAAACACACCTGCGTGCACACAGACACCTATATCCTCTCTCACCGTCACACACATACATACATACACACACATACCCTCACACACACACACACACACACACACCTGCTCCACACACACACTCGTACCCTCACAAACACACCTGCGTGCACACACACACCTATATCCTCTCTCACCGTCACACACATACATACATACACACACATACCCTCACACACACACACACACACACACACACACACCTGCTGCACACACACACACTCGTACCCTCACAAACACACCTGCGTACACCCACAAACACACCTATGCACACAGACACCTATATCCTCTCTCACCGTCACACACATACATACATACACACACATACCCTCACACACACACACACACACACACACACACACACACACACACCTGCACACACACACACTTGTACCCTCACAAACACACACCTGCGCACACACACACACACACACACACACACACACACACACACCTATATCCACACCTCTCAACACCCTCTCTCACCCTCACACACATACATACATATACATACACCTGCACAGGACACACACACACATACCCTCACAAACACACCTGCGCACACACACACACACCCATATCCTCTCTCACCCTCACACACATACATACATATATACATACACCTGCACAGACACACACACACACATACCCTCACAAACACACCTGCGCACACACACACACACCCATATCCTCTCTCACCCTCACACACACATACATACATATATACATACACCTGCACAGACACACACACACACATACCCTCACAAACACACCTGCGCACACACACACACACCCATATCCTCTCTCACCCTCACACACATACATACATATATACATACACCTGCACAGACACACACACACACATACCCTCACAAACACACCCTGCGCACACACACACACACACCCATATCCTCTCTCACCCTCACACACATACATACATATATACATACACCTGCACAGACACACACACACATACACACTCATATCCTCTCTCACCCTCACACACACACATACATACATACACACAAACACACACACACATACCCTCACAGACACACACCTGCACACATACACTCATACCGTCACACTAACACACACTACTCCGGTTTCCACCACAGAGACGTTGTGCGTTGGTGTCTGTGTGTGTGTGTGTGTGTGTGTGTGTGTGTGTGTGTGTCCTCCATTGTGGTCTTTCTTGGACGGTGTTTTGGTCTGTAAGAGAAGTTGTTGGGACACGGCGTGGGATTCCAGCGCGTTTAAGACACAGAGGATCTGGCGGCCGGTGCAGATGTTGCGAGGAGGAAACCACGTGGGAACGTCAATGGGATCCAGAAAAGACTTTAGTGATGAAACGTGTCGTATAATTTATGGTGTTCCGACCCGCAGCACATGCTCACGCCATCAGCACTGCCTTTACAGTGTAGGTGTGGAGCTCCGTCACTGCTGCACGCCAGAGGATTCCTGCTTTTCCAGATGTGTTTCAGACGCGAGATGATCTCCCTGTAAACAAAGAGCAGCTTTATTCTTTCTCTCTCTCTCTCTCTCTCTCTCTCTCTCTCTCTCTCTCTCTCTCTCTGTGTCTCTCCTGAGGTTAATAAAGAGATTTGCAGCTTATGTTACTGAGAAACTATAAAGGAATATAAAGTTACACTTTCACCTCGTACACTGGAGACTCGCTCCATAAGCGCTACATCGACCCTGTCTATTCATCCCTCCTTCTTTTTCCCTTTTTTCCCCCCTTTCTCTTGGCCCTTGCTCTATCTCTATTCCTAGCACTCTTTCTTTTGTGTTTTTTCTTTCTTTAAAAAACGGTTGAACATCTTTATTTTTTGTCTTCTGTCTTCATTGCTCTCTCCATCCGTTCCATTTTTCCTTCCTTCCTTCCTTTCTTTCTTTCTTTCTGTCTTTCTTTCTTTCTTTGTTCATTTTGTATACTGTCTTTAATGCCATTCATTGTTCCATCCCTGCTACTCTTTCTTCTTTCATTTTAGTCCTTTATCCATGTCTAGCATTCTTTCTTTCTTTCTTTCTTAATTTTGTATTCTTTCTTTTTTCTTCCTTTCCTTTCCTTTATTATTTTTTTCTTTTTTCATTTCATTTCATCTATTTCTTCATCCCGGCTTCTTTCTTTCTTTCTCTCTTCCTTTCTTTCTTTCTTTCTTTCTTTCTTTCTTTCTTTCTTTCTTTCTTTCTTTCTTTCTTTCTTTCTTCATTTTGTATTCTGTCTTTAATGCCGTTCATTGTTCCATCCCTGCTACTCTTTCTTTTTCATTTCAGTCCTTTATCCATATCTAACAATTTTGTATTCTTTCTTTGTTCTTTCTTTCCTTATTTTTTTCATTTTTTCATTTCATTTCATTTATTTCTTCATCCCAGCTTCTTTCTTTCTTTCCTTTTTTCCTTCTTTCTCTCTTCCTTCCTTCCTTTCTCTGTTGAGATCAGTGTGTGTGTTTTGTGTGATGCGAGTGTGATATGTGTATGTGAGATCTGTGTGTGTATGTGTGAGGGAGATCAGTGAGTGATGTGTGTGTGTGTGTGTGTGTGTGTGTGTGTGTGTGTGTGTGTGTGTGTGTGTGTGTGTGTGTGTGTGATTTATGAACAGGGGGGAGGAGATTGTCCTGAAATGAGCATCGGGGCCATCAAGATCGCGCTGGAAATTTCTCTGCCAGGTTCCTTCATTTACGTTTTCACAGACGCTCGATCCAAAGATTACAGACTCGCACACGAGGTCCTGCAGCTCATCCAGCAGAAACAGTCTCAGGTACACACACACACACACACACACACACACACACACACACACACACACACACACACACACACTGATCCCTTTACTATAAACACCCGGAATCGTTTTACACCAGCCTCTCTAATGGTGTGTGTGTGTGTGTGTTTGTGTATGTGTATATGTGTGTGTGTGTGTGTGTGTGTGTGTGTGTGTGTGTGTGTGGTGTGTACAGGTGGTGTTTGTGTTGACTGGGGATTGTGATGACAGATCACACATTGGTTATAAGGTGTATGAAGAAATCGCCTCCACCAGCTCAGGGCAGGTGTTCCATCTGGACAAGAAACAAGTCAATGAGGTGAGTGTGTTCTTTCCTTCCTTCTCTTCTCTTTCTCTTTTTCCTCTTTCTTTTTAATCTTTCGAGTCTCTCTTTCTCGTTTTGTTTTTTTTCTTTCTTCTTCCTGTGCTTTTCCTCTGATTCCTGTTTGTTTCTATTTCTATATATTTCTTTCTATTCTTTCTTTCTTTCTTTCCTTTTCTTTGTCGTTTCTTCTTTCCTTTCTTCCTTTCTTTTTTCTTTCTTGATTCTTACTTCTTTCTGTTATTCTTCTGTTATTCTTTTGTTATTCTTTTAATTAAATTAAATTTCTTCCAAAATGTTCCTACTTTAATTCCTTCATTCCTTTCTATTTATCTATCTTTCTTTTTTCTTTCTTTCTTTCTTTCTTTCTTTCTTTCTTTCTTTCTTTCTTTCTTTCTTTTATTTATTTATGGATTTGTTTGCCTGTTTGTTGATTCAATTGTTTACATTTGTTTTGCTCCTTCGTGTATATATATATATATATATATATATATATATATATATATATAGATATATATATATGTATATTATATATATATATATATGTATATATATATATATATATATATATATATATATATGTGTGAGTGAGTGTGTATGTGTGTGTGTGTGTGTGAGTGTGTATGTGTATGTATGTGTGTGTGTTTGTGTGTGTGTGTGTGTGAGTGAGGTGTATATACAGTTTTGTGGTCTTCCTGCGGTAGAGTTATGTTCTTGCTGCTGAGTTTTGTTACTGTTCCTGTATCAGTTTGAGGCGTGTTTGCGCTTGGCGCAGGTGTAACGATCATGGAGACGTTCATGGAGACGTTCATGGAGACGTTCATAGAGACGTTCATGGAGACGTTCATAGAGACGTTCATGGAGACGTTCATAGAGACGTCCTGCCTGTTTATTCTCGTTGAAACTTTTCAGAGAGATCAGCAGTTTCCTCCTGGAGAACAGTCTCTTCTGGATGTTTTCCACTTTGTCTCATGAGACCGTTTTTGGGCCCCGGACGTCTCCGGAGCCGCCGTCTGAAACGCGGGTTTCACCATCGCCAGCCAAATGATACAAATAACCATCGCTGATAATCACAACAAGCTTGCATGCAGATGTTCCGAGCGCTTCGTTTCCAATCAGTGTGATTCTGAACGCTTCCAGATTTCCACAGTGGATGTTTTCAAATCTGTTTGTGTGTAAGGTTTGTAATGGAGCTCTGCTAAAACTCTCTGCACTTGTCCAGGCGCAATGTTCAGACCAGATGTGCATCCTGTGGTTATTATTATCTCTGGGTTTTTTTGGGTTTTTTTTTTAAACTAGCAGACTGAGGATCCCATCCTAAACCTGTTCCTTCTATGTTTCCTTAAAACTTGCTTTTCTTTCTATCGTTCCTTACGTGCTGCATGAAGGTCCTTAAATGGGTGGAGGAAGCAGTGCAGTCCTCTAAAGTCCACCTGCTCTCCACTGACCACTACAGTCCCATCAGCAACACCTGGAGCATCCCCTTTGACCCCAGCCTGAAGGAGGTGACCGTCGCCCTGAGCGGTCCCGCACCGAACATTGAGATACGCAACCCTCAGGGTAGGCACAAGTCCTCGTTTGGTTTCTATTCACAATTTACCACACTTTTTGGGGGGGAATTTTCGAGGGTTTTCCACAAATTCCGATCTATCAAATGCAAAAATATAGACCAGCGATAAATTCCGATTCCAAACGATAACTCCAGAACGTTTCTTGACAGGGAAGCTGATCGGGATTAAAGATGGACTGACCGAGCTGCTTCACATTCCAAACTCGGCCAAAGTCATCAACCTTAAAGATCCAGAGCCGGGAATGTGGAGCATAAAGGTGAGAACGAGTCGCAACCTCACCTCAGGGATAAGCATGAAGGAAGCAAATAAATAAATAAATAAATATCAAAATAAATAACAAGAAACAGAGAGAAAAAAGTACAAAAAAGGAAGTAAGGAGGAAGAACAATATAGAAATGAAGAATTGTAGGATTAATGAAAAAGAGAACGATAGATCAAAAAGAACTATCAACTGAAGAAAGAAAGATACAAACAGGGGTATGAAGGAAGGAAGGATAGAGAATATAGAAATAAAAAAAGATGAAGAACAAGAAGGAGAAAGAAAAAATAAAACACAAAAAAACAAATAACAAGTCAAATATAAAAAGTAAGAAAAAAATTGGAAAAAGAATGAAAAAAGAATTGGAAAGAGAATGAATGAATGAAAGAAAAAGACAACGAAAAAAGAATGGAATGAATAATGGAAAAGAGAAGGGATGAGAAGCAAAGAATGAGAGAAAAGAAAGAAAGATGAGGGAAAGTGAGAAATTAGGGAAAGTAGCAAGGAAGGAAGGAAAATAGAAAAATAAATATGAATCAGAAGAAGAACAAGAAGGAGAACGAGAAAAAAATGGAAAAAAACGAAAAAAATGAGAAATTGAAGGAATAAAAGAAAAGTGCAGGAAGGAAAGAGCGGAAAGAAGTAAGAATCTATTGAACAACGAGACTTAAAAAGAAAGAAGAATCAGAAAAATACCAAAAAAGGAAAAAAATGCATAAAGGGAGATAAAAGGTATAAAAAAATGACAGTTCAAAAGTGTTTTAAAAAGTTAAGAATATAAATATTTAATCGAGGTCGTATTTAAAGCGATTTCTTCTGGGAAAGAAGGACGTTCGAGCGTTTGAGTCTCCGTTTATGAACCCGTGGAATGTTTTATGGGGCAGATTTTCACCCTGATTTCTGCACTTCAAACTCCTCAGAACATTTCTATACCTCTCTCTCTCTCAGCCACTAAACTTTGTCCTGGTGACCCCTCGAGTCATCACAGACCATCTTTCACTGCTCATTCCTATCCTCCTCCTATCGTACATTTTCTCCCATGACTTCATATGATTTTTTTCGTTTCCCTCCTCCTTTTTTTTTATCCCTCCTTGGATACTCAATCTGGCCCGGCACAAGTTTTCCTTGTAGGCTTCTGTTTCTTGACATGCGAGTCGAAAGGTTTAGTATACATATTTTATATTAGATTTATTGTCCAATTCGGACAATCTGGAGCTAAAAAATTCATGCAACAGTTTTTGCTCTGTATCGTCGCTATCTATCTATTTCCTCCATCCTGTTCGAATGCACTGTTAAAAACGGAGGCGGTTTTTTGTTACTAATATTTGTTTCATTGTGAGAAGAACCAGCGTTCACGCTTGAAAACACAGTTGGCGAAACAAATCCGTAATTGAAAAATGGCAATGTAGAGGCCAGGATATACAAAATGCCAAGGGTGGCACAGCACTTATTAGGTTTGGGGGCAAATACTTTTTCACACGCGAATTATGCCTGCTAGCTGCGCTTTCACAACTGGTACGAAGCGCGTTGCATTCGTATCACGGAAGCGCATTTTTCTGTTTCTGTATAACCTTAAACTTATCAGTTTATATGGAACAGCAACCGGAACAGAATTCTTAAAGGAGCCACGTCCCATATTTTACTTAAAACAAGCACTAAAAAAGTAACATTGAAATGAACAAGAAATGAATTTATTAACAAGAAATCAGTACGAAAAGAATCATTCAAAGTAAAATAAATATTAAATAATCAATAATTGTATTAAAGGGAGAGATTTTTTGAAATGTATATAATTATAGCACGTTACAGTTAGTTAGAGTATTAGAAATATGTTTCCGTTTATAGTACTATAGTATAGTCTATCTTAATCTTACGATTAATCGCGATTAAATAATTTAATCGATTGACAGCCGTACTAACAATGAATCAAGAACACACTGTATCACAGTCAATGACAAATCAGTCGATTATATATATTGAAATCTTTTGCATTCTCCTCCTAGTAACCCTGTAGGACCACTTTGACCTGGGCGATGAACACTGCTTGGCTTTGTTTGCCATTTTGTTACGGCCCTGCGATAATGCTTTCTGAAGGTTGTAATTTCGAAAGTATGCGAGCAGCCCTCAGGACCGGTTGCCATAGCTGTGCGTGGTGTGGCTGGAAAACAAAGTCCGGGAAGCCCTTGTAGAGAGAGAGAGAGGGAGAGAGAGAGAGAGTCGTTGCCTCTGGTGATTTGATCGAAAGTCTGCGGTGGAAATGGATTAATGTTCAAAAGATCACTTAATAGCCGTGCCACCATGTGTAGTGAAGATATGGTACCAAAAATACCACATCAGACCACATTCAGGCCTCATATCTATGATTTATGAGTGGTTAAGACGTTGTTTGATGGTGCTATAACCTTTTAATAGACAAAAAAAAGCTCTTTCTTTGTGAGACTGCGAGTCTTTTGCATGCATTCCGATTTGTACACGAAACAACAATGAAGATGTTTTCTTTGTCTCCATTTTGAACCAAGACGATCAGCGAGGGTCGACACTCGGTCCGTATCACAGGTCTGAGCAACATCGATTTCCGGGCGGGATTTTCCAGGACGCACACGCTGGACTTCAAAATGACCTCCAGCAGACCAGTACAAGGTTCGATGGCGTTACAGGGGTTTCGTCTTTGTTATATAGGTTCCATAATGTGTTTAGAACACAACATGTGCATAGGAAATCTATGAACTAGGAACGACACAGGGCGCCCCTGCACAAGGTGAAATGTATCAGTCAGTGTAGAAGCCAACAATATTTTTGAGCGGCAAAACTTTGGATCCACTCCAAGTTCGTAGAATGCAATTCTATCCCTAGACCACTAGATCAGAGATCCCCAACTAGAGACCCAATGCAGATGAGTGTGGCACGGGACAAGATTTGATGGTTGACTGCGGGTGCGGGTGGGAATAATGCGGGAGAATAGAATTATCCACAGGACACCCGCAAAATGCTCTTAAAAAATTATATAAATTGTTATGAATCTACTGCTAAAAGCAACAATGTCAACTAAAATTACAATAAATAATATACAGGGAGTGACTTATTGCCTGCCGGAGAAAATAACATATTTATGCATGAATGGGTACCGGAGGGGACGGGATCGGGACAAAACTTGATGCAGCCATGATACAGCGCCCCTGGAGCACAGAGGGTTAAAGGTCTTGCTCAAGGACCCAAGGGCGGCAGCTTGGCCATACCGGGGCTCAAACCCGGACCTTCCAATCAGCAGTCCAGCGCCTTAGACCACTGAGCTACCCCCCCCCCCCTTGCAGGCGAGAGTGGGATAAAATAATGTTTTTTTGTGGGAACGGGCAGGAGCGGGACCAAAAATCCGTCTCGTGCAGATCTCTATCCCCAACCTTTTTTGCGCCACTGACCTGTTAAATGACCGGGGAATAAATACAACAAAATAAACCGGCATAAAAGTTGGTATATTAAAGCAAAATGCTTGGATTCCAAGAGGCAAAGCAGTTCTGAAAGCTTCATTGTGTCATTAGAGACCTGTCACAATATATCCATACTCCTGGTATTGTCTGTTAAATTATGTGTTAGCGGCCAGAGCAGTCCCTTTAAGAAGGTAGCGGATGTAGGTAAGACATGTGACCGAGGTAAGAGTGAGTCATAGACCAATGTGGTGGAGAAACTTTCCCCAAAAAAGGGGTTGGGGACCAGTTCACTAGATGCTCATCACTCAACACACATTTCCATACGCAGGCATCCCGACCTTCATCCTGCTAAACACGACAGGCCTGTCCCATCCCGCACAGGCCGATCAGCTGGAGCTCCTGAGCATCACGGGTACAGTGATGAAGACCTTACCTATTCGCTACTATCCCGAACGCAAGCCTTATGGCATCTGGAACATCACCGACTTCATGCCTCCCGGTGAATCCTTCTTCCTCAGAGTGACCGGCTTCGACCGCGATGGCTTTCTCTTTCAGAGAGTCTCTAGCGTGTTGTTCTCCAGCATCATCCCAGGTTGGACCCAGGTTCTTCAAAGAACGTGCAGTAAACACGTTATCATGATATGATTCTTGTTTTCAATGGTTTTGCCTTCAGGCGCCCCAAAAGTGAGCATGCCCTCCACCACTCCTGGTTACTACTTGCAGAAGGGGGAGCTCACATGCCAGGTGGACAGTCTGATCCCCTTCACTCTACACTTTAGCCGAGAGGGCAAGCGCCTGGGAGTCAATCAAATCTTCAGGTAATAAATAAATCATCATAAATTTGCAGATTTTACAGTAAATGATATATTTTGATGAGTTTTCATTTTTCTCCATTTGGTTTATCTGAAACAGCGAGTCATCCAACGTGTCGTGGGAGATCACGAAGGTGTCTCTTAAAGACGAGGGCTTCTATGACTGCATCGCCATCAGCAACGCAGGGACTGGGCAAGCCCGGACCTTCCTGGATGTTTCTGGTGAGAACCTCAGACCAAAATGTGGAGGAGCTAGTTGTTGGAGGTGGAAGCTTACTGGTCAAAACCTCTGGGTTATTGCTCAGAAGGTTAAGGGTTCAAGCCATATTATTGGCCAAGCTACCACACTTGGGCTCTTTAACAAGGACCTCATAGGAATTAATATCTCAGTGGTTAAGGCTATAGGTTACTGCACAATTTGGTATTCAAGCCCCATTTACAGGGACACTTCATGAAATTGGATCTCAGTTTAAGGCTCTGGGTTACTGATTGGATAGTTGGGGGTTCAAGCCAAAGTGCCAATGCTGGGCACTTGAGCAAGGCCCTTATGTGCCCTCTGTGATCCATGGGTCATGGCTTCCCCTGCTCTTTGAAAGACTTTCAGTGTGCTATATTAAACATTTGACAAGTAAGAAGCCCCCAGTAAGGATGTTCCGATTTTGTTGTCATGCTTTGTCGACTATTAAATCTGCATTCTATCTGGTCCATTTAATAACCAAATCTGGTGCGGAAAAAAAAATGTATACCATATGTAAAAACTTCTCATGTAAACACTCCAGAAGTGTGTAAGCACGAACCATAGTTTGAAGCAGATGCAGTGTTACAGCTCTTCCCTGCATGAGAAAGAATCCTTGAGTTTTCAAGCCAAGTGTGAAATTGCTTTCAAACCCAATGCAAGAGGAACTCAGGATTCCACGGGTGCAATTGGATGTGCAATATTACTTCATGTTGACTTCAGCAACAAAAGGGTCCTGCCTGAATTTGGGTTGAAGGCTGGGCAAGTGTATTCTGTTAGAGAATTCACCCTCTCTAGAGGTTATCATGCCTTGGGATTAAGGGGATTAGGTTGATACCTAAAGAGAGGCTTCTGGTCAAAGTGTAATAGGCTTCTGCCCAAAGTCTGACTTGGGGAACATCAGCGGTTAAGGTTATGGGTTACTGTCCGGAAGGGCAAGGGTTAAAGCACCACAATTGCCAAGACCTTCTCAAGGGATCTTGGGCTCTAGTTCAAGCCATTTTGTTCATCAGGAGGCACTGTCTGAACCCCAGCTTCCTTATATCGCTTAGCTATGCGAAAATATGTGAAAAAGCACCAATGTCTAGCAAATTTGCATAGCTAATGCAGATGTCATAAGGCCACTTATGGCTCCATAATGCATATAAAGTGACAGCCAATATCCTTTCCTCCTTTCAAATTTATGTGTCTCGGTCGAATAATCCCTTCTCCCATCCTAATCCTTCGCAGTTTCCTTTTCCCCCCATTCATCAGAATGGCTTTGCAAAGCTGTCAAGAGTCACATTGTTGAAGAAAAACATGTTGGACAGCTGCAAAGTGTTCGCTGATTCTTTGTGCATTTGTGTGTTTGTCTGAGTGTAGAGCCTCCCCCGGATATTGCTGTACCCTCCAACGTAACAGCGTCTCCAGGCTCCGTTGCCTTGCTGACCTGTGTGGTTGCCAGCACCGTACGTTTCAACCTGACCTGGCAGCGAGCCGGGACGGACGTCCGCCTGGACGGACGTTCTCGTCTCACCTCCAACCTTTCGCTGGAGATCCTGCGCGTAACGGCAGACGATGCCGGCTGGTACAGCTGCGTCGCCGCTAACGAAGGCGGCGTCTCGGCTTCTCGCGTCTACCTCAGCGTGCAGTGTAAGTCCATACGCCTTATATCAAGTCTTTACTTTTTACAAGCCGGTATTGTTTTAAAGCGTTATTTGCCATAACTAAACATTTTGCACATTTTGAGTTCTCAAATTTCCTCACAGCACGATTTCCGATGCTGGAACTGGGTTTTCTGGAACAACTCATTTTTAGAGCTCAAGTATTTCTCCCATTAGCTGCGATGTGCGAAAATGACTTACAGCTGAAACAGGATGCTCTGACATATGCTGCACTTTCCGTCCATGCAGGGTTTCACATTTTGTAGGAGAAGAGCTTGGTCTCTGTGTGAACTCAAAAAACACAAGCACTTATTTTCTATACTTCCTTTTGGGAGGAATTAATTTCCTCTTCTTGCCAAACAAAACCATCAGGAGCCATAAGAAAGGCTTTGTACAATGGCCCAGAAGAGCACCAAAGTGACTGTATAGCAAATTTCCCCTCTTGAAAAACGGCCCAGAGATGTCGGATAACCTCTTAGTCGTTGCGCCATCGCTGCCCTTTATAATTGTTCCCTAAAGTTATTTCCTCATTCCATTTTTTTCTTCTCTGTTTGCTTTGTCATTTATTTTGTCCACGTTTTTCAACCAGAGCGTCTCTTGACTGTCAGTCTCAGCCTTTCAAACAGCTGTCACACATGCACTATGTGTAAGTGTGTGTGTGTGTGTGTGTGTGTGTGTGTGTGTGTGTGTGGTGCGTAATCACCACCTGTTTGGACCCCTGTGCTGTCCTAGTCATTATGACCTCTTTGAAGTGGGACTGCTGACATACTGAGGCCCGGACAGGTCCGAAACAACTGCCCCGACTTCATATACACACTGTTCTGCGGTGTTTGTGTGTGTGTGTGTGTGTGTGTGTGTTCCGATCTAGCTCCCTGCCCTTGGTTAAAGCATGGATTTCCTGACTTCTAGAACGAAGCCCGTCAAAGGGTTATTATTACTTGTTATTTAAGTAATAAGATGCTATGCGTTTTTTTTTTCATACATGGAAGACATTAAAGGCATGGAAATGTGTGTAAGGCTGCTGTAGGCTGGATGAGGTTGGAGTGTGACGAGATCTGGCTGACTTGTTAAATGTTTTGCCTGGGGGAAAAGCGAGTCTATTAGAGTGCGCTTTAGTGAGTAAGACTCGGGATAATTACAGCTTTATAGCCAGGCGCAGAATAGTCTCTTAACAGCAAAGTATGAATGTTAGGTCACATCCGACCAGGCTAAACCCAAACAGCCATATGGATACGATCATGCTTAAATTCAGAATTAGCAGCGGGCTCAGTACTGGTAGAAGTGGTACACCAAAGAAACGGTAAAAAAAAAAAGGTTTCGGTTACAATAACAGTAAATGACATGGACCAAAGTGTCTACCAGTTTTATTTATTCGGGCCCAAGCACTGCAGTGCAAAGGACCCTCTTGTTTTGCTACAGATTACTTATTTATTTATTGTATTATTTATTGCTATTGAAATCAAAACATTTATTTACTTATGGATGTGCTTGTGGATGGCGGGTGAATCGGACAAAAATAAATAAATTCGGCTGCGTTAATAAATGGAGACCGACCGATGTGATTTTAACGATAACAGGAGATAAGAGATAAGCATAATTATATAATTTATAAATATAAAATAATATATATGTATAATATAGTTCTCTCCATGCAGCTTGCAGACGGGCGTGTAAAAACAAAATTTGTGGTCAGTGATTCGCCTCTAGAGGGCGCTTTTGTAATGACATCAGTCTGAAAACTATGGATTTTTGCTTATATTAACTTATATCGAAAACTAAGAGCATTTTTATGTTCCTAATTGTGGGGGCAGGATGTATCCGGCTTGTTGGAGTCGTAGTTTTGAGGACGACAGAATGATCGAATTCTGATCCTCTAATTTTAACTGGATTATTATGAACTGAAAAAAAAAACCCCAAAAGGTTTTGTTTTATTGCAAGCAGAAACCAGATGCTGAATGGCAAACGTCTTTTCTTTCTTTTTCTTTATTCCTTTTCTTTCTCTAAAATTGACTCGTCACTGATCTAATACAAGAAGGTCCCCTTTTTCGTATACTTGATAGGCCTAGAATAATATTAATAATAATAATAATAATAATAATAATAATAATACATTATATTTACAGGTGACTTTCTGTAACACATAGACTTCACAATAAAAAAAAAAAAATATATACAGTCTATAGCGAATCAAAATAAATGAATAAAGATAAAAAAGAAGGAAGAAGAAACGGATGTTTTTAATTTTGAAGCGCCGTTATGACTAGGTGTGTACGATCTGGACCAAAAAAATTACATTGTGATATTTATTTATTTTACTCTGCCTGGTGGTCAGTTCACATCAGATTGGTCTTTTACAATAAATTTAAGTACATTTTTTTTTTACTTTTTACTTTTTTTACTTTTACTTTTTAATATGTCATTTGGTTGTGTAAATGAAAGTAAATTTATATATATATATATATATATATATATATGTATGTATGGTTGAATGATCAGGAACTAATGCTTCTGAACATTTCATGAAAGTATAAATGAATTACACACGCAGTGCATGCCAGTTTCGGTTTAAATGTGGTTTAAATCCATGTGGTTTACGGCGAATAAATCAGTCCAGGACGAGCTTTTCCGAAGGAAAAGAATCCATTTTGAGGTTGTAACTGTAACAAGACCTTGTTTTAGTTCTTACGTAAAGCGCGTTGAGCTGCCACATGGAAAACCGAGTGACTGTAGATCCTTCAGAAAAGGTTTACATCCTTCTGTAGTTTTTTTTTTTGTTCCTCATGCTCTAGAATATAGAATATACCCCTGATGTCACCCAGTTCTTTGGCAAGGTGGGTTCTTCTCAGCCCTGGGAAGCAGAACAGAGGCAAAGAGGGACTGTAAATCAGAGACTGGTGTAAAAAAAAGGTCTCTGAAGGACTTCTTGGCACTTGGGAAAGAAATAACAATAAAAGCACAGCCTTGTGGAGCGAGTTAGTCTTTGTGAAATCAAAATCGCGAAAGTCTGGAATCAATCCTCGTGATAATAGAGCATAGGAAACATATCAAATGTTTAAACGTATAAAATGTACAATTATAATGGGAAAAAATAAGGTCCTTTTAAACTTGATGCCAGAAACAAACACGTCTGGAAAAAATCTGGTGGTCGTGTTTATCACAGTGTCACATCTTTTAACAACAGTGTGTAAATATCTGAGAAACCAGGTTTGAGAGAGGAATGTTGTCCTATGTTTATATATATATATATATATATATATATATATATATATATATAATGTTTGCGTGATACAGGATTCAAACTATCAATATCTTGGGTCTTTGTTTATGGTCTCTCTTCTCTCTTATTCTTTACTCTCTCATTCTTCTCTCTTCTTTAGTGATGATCTTTTTAAATGATATATTTAAAGCCTTCGCAATTTTACATTCAGGAATTTTATAGTGAAATTGTTTTCAGATTTCTTTGTTCCAATACTTTGATTTGTTTTTTCCCGATTTGTTTTCATTTGTTTATTTGTTGCTTCCGATTTGTTTGTTTGTTTGTTTGTACATTTCCTTTTTCAGGATTGTTTTTTTTTGTTTAGGATGTCTATTTGTTTACAAATGTGTTTCTTTCTTTTCTGATTTGTTCATTTCTGGTTGTTTTTATCCCAGATTTGTTTGGTTTTTTGTATTCGAATTTGTTCATTTGTTTGTTTGTTTTCAGATTTGTTCACTTGTTTTTTTTCAGATTTGTTCTTTTGGTTTTGTTTTTCGTATTCGCTTATTTGTTTTTGGATTTGTTTGTTTGTTTGTTTCTTTTCTAATTTGTTCATTTGGTTGTTTTTATCACAGATTTGTTTGTTTTTTTTCAGATTTTTTGTTTTCAAATTTGTTCTTTTGGTTTTGTTTTTCGTATTCGCTCATTTGTTTTCGGATTTGTTTGTTTGTTTCTGTCTTAAAATGGTACATTTCTTTCATTTTAACATTTTTTCCTATAAAAATGTGGGTTTATGACATTTCTGTATTTGTACACATTTTGTGCAACCTTTTGAAATTGTGTTTAAATTGGTGTTTTCGTTCTGCAGCGCGTCCGACAGTAACGGTGAACCCGCCGAACCAGACCTTTAGCACGGGAGACGAGGTGCGGCTGAAATGCTCAGCAAAAGGCTTCCCGACTCCCACAGTGGTGTGGACTCATAACGACATGTTCATTACAAGCTCCAGTAGGTCAGTAAGATCTCATGCAGTGCAGGCTTTTGTTTAGACTTTCTTGGGGTTGCATGTTGCATTGTTTTTCCAGGCACAGGATGATACCAGATGGGACACTAGTCATCAGGGCCAGTGTGCAGAAGGACGCGGGGGTTTACGGCTGCCTGGCCAGCAATGTGGCGGGGACGGATTCGAAGACTTCTCTCCTCAGCTACATCGGTCAGTAAGATTTAGTCCTCGGTCAGTCCTTTTCAGTAATGTTCAATGTTTGATTTACTAGGATGCAGAGATGCATTCAAGGCAAAATGCCTTTTGTAGGGAGGTCAGAGCTCAGTGGTTAAAGCATTGGCCTTTGGATCAGAAGGTCGCTTGTTCAAATCCCACCACAAAACTGCCTCTAGTGGACCCTTAAGCAAGATCCTTACTCAGTTGTAAGTCGCCCTGGAAAAGGGCGTCTGCCAAATGCTGTTCATTCATTCATTCATCTTCTACCGCTTTATCCGATCTTCCATCGGGTCACGGGGAGTCTGTGCCTATCTCAGGCGTCTATGGGCATTAAGGCAGGATACACCCTGGATGGAATGCCAACCCATCGCAGGGCACACACACACACATTCACACACACGGGACAATTTTTCCAAGGTGCCAATCAACTTATCATGCATGTTTTTGGACCGGGGGGGAAACCGGAGAACCCGGAGAAAAACCCCCTGAGGCACGGGGAGAACATGCACATGTAAACTCCACACACACATGACCGAGACGGGAATCGAACCCGGATCCTGGCGGTGTGAGGCAAACGTGCTAACCACTACGCCACCGTGCCCGTAAATAGAAATATATATATATATATTTAATATATAAGATTTCAACAATTTGAACACTAGTTGTGAAAAAAACACTAAATACAAAACACATTTGCAAATCCAAAGGCGAATAAACAAACTTCTTTCTGAATCCCAAGAGTCTCCACACGTGACGGTGCATAAGCCCAGGCTGCTGGTTGGATTAGGACAGATTGCTGTCTTGGAGTGTACAGTAACGGGAATTCCAAAACCGGAGGTCCTGTGGTACAAAGGTAAGAAATGGCCTGCTGAATCTTCTTTCATAAGCATACATAAGCACGTAGTGTATGTAATGTATGTAGTATACCCTACATATGATACATACACTATATACACCTTCTTGGAAGGTGTTCTGCAAGATTTGTGGATCTTCACAAGAAGAAATCAACTTTATTACAGAATGAACAATTAATTAATCATGAAATTGTACTCTAGAGTACAATTTGTTTCCCTCTAGAGGCCGCTATCGTAATGACAGTGTACTGGAACCCGGAAAAACTAGCGTTTGCACACAGCCAATAGTTCTAGTGTTCAGTTATTGTTCAGTTTCCTCGACCTTCCTTCATCACTAAATAAAGGGAAATTTTTGTTTGAAAGCTGACCTTTATTTATTAAGTACACTTACGATATTATTCATTCATTCATTCATTCGTCTTCTACCGCTTTATCCGATCTTCCCTCGGGTCACGGGGAGTCTGTATCTATCTCAGGCGTCTATGGGCATTAAGGCAGGATACACCCTGGATGGAATCGCAGGACACACACACACACACCCACACATTCATACACTAGGGACAATTTTCCAAGGTGCCAATCAACCTACCGTGCATGTTTTTGGACCGGGGGGGAAACCGGAGAAAAACCCCCTGAGGCACGGGGTAGAACATGCAAACTCCACACACACATGGCCGAGACGGGAATCGAACCTGGATCCTGGTGGTGTGAGGCAAACGTGCTAACCACTAAACCACCGTGCCCCGATATTAGTAAAACAATTTTAAAATGTTATATAATTTTAAATGGTAATCCGATTTTGTGGTAACCACATTTCTGGCAGTGTTTGTGTGTGTGTGTGTGTGTGTGTGTGCATATATATATACTGTATGTTAGGGCTATGTTATTCAACGGCATTTTAACGGCACTAATTTTATTAAATTAAATAGAAATCAATTAATTACAAAGAAAGTAATATTAAACGAATAAGTAAAATTAATATTAAATAATCAGAATAATTTGATTTAAAGGGACAGATTGGTAGAGAAATGCATATAATTGGCAATCATGCGATCAATCACGATTAGATAATTTAATTAACAGCCCTAATATGCATACGAAACTATATCGATACTATATATATATATATATATATATATATATATATATATATATATATATATAGATATATATATATATATATATATATATATAGTTATACAATATAACGCTTGTGCAGGGGACCGGCAGGTGATGATGTCGATGTTCGTGAGTGTGGATCTGAGGCGAGATGCTCTGAGCATTGAGCGGGTCGATGCGGCTGATGCTGGAGATTACACGTGTGTGGCGGTGAACCTTGCAGGCACGGCGCAGGCTAAAATCAGACTGGACGTCGGCTGTAAGTGAAGCCGTAAAAATTCTTCAATGTAAAAATATCAATCCAATTCAATCTTTAAACTTTTATTTTGCACTTTTTTGCATCGTAGCTGCGCCGGAGTTCACGCGGCAGCCGGCCGACGTGGCAGCAGACATCGGCTCTAACATCACTCTGTCGTGTCACGCCCGGGGCCACCCCGAGCCGCGAGTCACCTGGAGAAGAGACGACGACGCTGTTCTTTTCTCTCGCCGCCACGCCCACAGCACTGTCACTCAGAAACGGGACGGAGAGCTGCAGATCACTAGTGAATATCCCACGTTTTCCCCTCACGCACTCTCATACAGGCCTCACAATATACACTCACCATCAGGTGGAGGCTTTCATCCTATATAAAGGGTTAAAGGCCTGCAGCTCCGTGTTTTCTTGTTTTTTTTTCTTGTTTTTTTTCTCTCTTTCTTCCTTCCTTTCCATATTTTTGGTCCTTTTTCTTTCCATTTCCTCATTTTTTATTCCTTTCTTTCTTTCTTTCTTTCTATTTTCTTTTTCTTTTTTCTTGATTTTTCTTTCGTTAATACATTGTTGTTCCTTTTCCATCCTTTCTTTCTTTCATTTTTCTTGATTTTCTCTCTCTCTTTCTTTCTTTTAATATATTGTTGTTCCCTTTCTTTCTTTCTTTCTTTCTTTCTCTCTTTTTAATTTCTCCTTTATTTCATATTGCCTTTTTTCTTCATTTTTTTGTCTCTCTCATTCTTACTTTTTTCCTTTCCATTTCTATTTTGTTGTTCCTTTTTCATTCTTTCTTACTTTCTTTCTTTTTTCTTAATTTTCTCTGTTTCTTTCTTTCTTTTAATATAATGTTGTTCCCGTTTCTTTCTTTCTTTCTTTCTTTCTTTCTTTATTTATTTATTTAGTCTTAAGGGTTAGAGGCCTGGTTAAAGCAGTTTGGTGGTGCTGGGATTTGAACCCATGACCTTCTCGTCAGAAGTCCAACATCTTCACCGCCGATCTATAACTTCCCCGAGTTCAAATTCCAGCCACAAGCACAAAACCTTCTTATTTTTTTAATCCTCCTATTAAATCTGTTATATACATTTTGTTTGGTGCAGTTTCCTGTTTAATCTTTATTTTTCCCCCCAGATCTGTGGGTTGAAGACGAGACCACGTACGTGTGTGAAGCTCAGAACCAGTTTGGCAAAATCCAGGCCAAAGTCCAAGTCAGCGTAACCGGACTGGGTATGAGATCCAATCTTTTATTTATTTATTAACACTGAAGAGATAAAGATGTTACAGTGTTACAGCCTGAATGTGTGGTGATCCCGTATTACAGTGAATAAGACTGATTTATCTCTTCATCATGGCACCTGTTTTGTCCTCAGAAGTGATGAGTGTTAAAAGCAGGGAAAATGGGAAAGTGTTGGGAATTTAAAGGGCAGATTGTGATGGGATGAGAACGGAATGAGAACGGGATGAGAATGGGATGAGAATGGGATGAGAACGGGATGAGAACGGTGTTCCTGATCTACAGGAGGTCAGAATCAAAAAAGTCCAGAGAAGGAACCAGTATTTATATGAGGAACCAGTGTTTTTACCAGTACAGAAATACATACTTTCTTTCTTTCTTTCTTTCTTTCTCATTCATTTTATCTTGGATTTCTCTGTTTCTTATTTTTTTGTTGCATTTCTTTCTTTCTTTCTATACATTTTCTTTTTTTTCTTGAATCTTTCCCTCTAATTCCTTCTGTTTCAATGTTGCTGATATTGTTCATTTATCTTTCTTTCTTTCTACCTTCCTTCTTTTCTTGCTTTGTTTATTTCCTTGATTCCTTGAATATTTGCTCTATACATATTTTGCTTTTACTGTAAATTCAGTTTAGTGATGAAACATCCTTCAGGATTAACGCATAATGAATTCCTGGCTTTAAAACACACACTTATATATCAGAGTGTGCATGCAGTACACTCCCAGCTACACATCACTCTGTGCGTTTTTGTTTTTATGGGGAAAGATGAAGCATTTTTTTGAATCACTATTTTGCGAGAACGAGGCGTCAGAGAACCTGCTGTAGTGCAGCGCTGATGTTTTTTGAGGCCATGTAGGGTAAAGAAATGGGAATATATCAAGACAACAAAGTGATTTGGATGTGATTTAATGGTTATTTTGGTCCTTTTCAGTTACAATTTGCAGCTAGTTGTGTGATTAAGTGTGTGTGTATGTGTGTGTGTGTGTGTGTGTGTGTTGTGTGTGTGTGTGTGTGTGTGTGTGTGTGTGTGTGTGTGTGTAGAGTAGTGAAAGGAATGCCGATTCGTTCAGAAGTGAATGACCAGATGTGACCATGCAGAGGAACATTCATGTTCTGTGTGTGTGTGTGTGTGTGTGTGTGTGTGTGTGTGTGTGTGTGTGTGTGTGTGTGTGTGTGGGATCTCCTAAATTCAGAGGACTTCACTTCAGAGGTTCCATCTTAGATCTAGACTCCAAGAATGAGTGGAATGTAGAAGATATCTATATATTTTTTTATGATCAAAGACTCTTTTTTTTTTTTTTTTGAAACGTCTGGAGATGAGTTCTCGTCCCGCAGGCCGGCTGGACTTCAAAGCGGAGGTTGATCAGATGCGGCGGCTCACGCAGGGAAAAATGTGTGTGAAGAATGTGCCTTTTTTGTGGCTTGCAAAGACTAAACGCAGATTGTCGAGGTGTGTGAGGGATTTTGGTGGTGCGTGTGTGTGTGTGTGTGTGTGTCCTTTTAATAAAACACCAATGTTAGTGTCATGTAGATAAAAGGTGACGGGTTAAACACTGAGCCCGTTCACGTTTCATTCTCTCCGTCCTTCACTTTTCCCTCTGGATGGATTTACACACACGCGTACGAGCTGAGATCAAAAACGTCCCAATAATAAACCTGTGTTATTGATCTACTGATGTTTACACACATCTACAACAGCGCCCCCTGGAACACCGTCCTTAAAGTCTTCCTCTCCATTTGTGTTTTAATGAACTGGTGTTGAAACGGTGACGTGAATCTGTATCTCCTGGAAAAGTCCACACGAGTCCAATCTAATGATCTCTCTTTCTTTCTTTCTTTTTTCATAGTATCTTTCTTTTGTTTTTATAGTGTTTTTCTTGGATTTCTTTCTTTCTTTCTTTTGCATCATTTTCTTTCTTTCTTTCTTTCTTTCTTTTTTCATAGTATCTTTCTTTTGTTTTTATAGTGTTTTTCTTGGATTTCTTTCTTTCTTTCTTTTGCATCATTTTCTTTCTTTCTTTCTTTCTTTCTTTTTTCCTTCGTTTACAGGGTTTTTTCTTCCTCTTGGATTTCCATTTTCTCTTCTTTCTTTCTTTCTTTCTTTCTATCTTTCTTCATAGTATCTTTCTTGCATAGTTTATAGTTTTATTTTTTTCTGCATCATTCTTTCTTTCTTTCTTTCTTTCCTATGTTTATAGTGTTTCTTCTTCTGGTATTTCCCTTTCTCTTCTTTCATTTCTTTCTTTATATATTTTTTTATTTGTCATTTTGTCATTTTTTCTTGATTTCCTTTTCTCTTCCTTCTTTCTTTCTTTTAACATATTGTTGTTCCCTTTTCTTTCTTTCTATCTTTCTTCCCTTTTCTGCATAATTTTCTTTTTTTCTCTATGATTTCTTTCTTAATAGCATTTTTCTTTCTTTCTTTGTTTTTTCATTTTTTTTCTTATTTATTCTTGGAATTCTCTCTGTATTCTTTCTTTCTTTCTTTCTTTCTTTTTTTATAGTCTTTTCTGTCTTTCATTCTTTTCTGATTTTATTTCTGCTTGGGTTTCTCTCTCTCTCTTCTTCCTTTCTTTCTTTCTATCTTTCTTTCTTTCTCTCTCTTGGATCATTATGTATGGAGAAGTCCGATGTTGTGATATGATTGTTACTATAGTGTGTGTATAAGTGTATTTTGTTCTGCGTAGATAGAAAATGTTTGCTGTTAAACAGCAGGCCACATCTGGCTGTCAGATCTTGAAATGATTGACGCGTCTCGCAGGACGGATCCCGACTCCCCGAGAGTTCCTTTTTTTTATGTCTGGAATGAAGCTGTTTGCACCATCTGTCAGAACATTATGGGTTTGATGGAGAGAACGTTTACTGAGCTGTCTTACAAACATCTGTCTATAACGCTGCTTTGTTCTGTGTGTGTGTGTGTGTGTGTGTGTGTGTTTACTGTATATAGTTGTTCCGGTGATCGCTCCGAGTCCAGCAGAGGTCAGCGTGATTGAGGAGCAGCAGGTCACGTTGCCGTGTGTGCTCCTGGCTGGAAACCCGCTTCCTGTCAGGCATTGGCTCCACGACAACGCCCCGGTGAGGTTCGCCTGCCTCGCCGTTTTCTTTCAGCTCTTTTTACTTGATCTGCTGGTTATTCTACACGTGTGTAATGTGTGTGTGTGTGAGGGTGCAGGTGACACCCGGGCCGTACGTGAGCGTCCGGCGGGACGGCAGTCTGCATATCGAGAGAGTGGGCTTGCAGGATGAGGGGAGGTATACATGCGTGGCGGAAAACATCGCAGGAAGTAGCAATCGCACGGCCGGTGTGAGCGTGTACGGTGAGATGTATTTAGATCGTAGTGCTTCTTGGCAATCCTGTGGTGGGGCGTCCAGAAACTTTTGACCACAGAGATTGCCACACTATTGTCTGCCTGTGTGGTCAATATGAAATTCGAAGATGCATCCTCTATCTTGGTGTGTGTGTGTGTGTGTGTGTGTGTGTGTGTGTGTGTGTGTGTGTGTGTGTGTGTGTGTGTGTGTGTGTTGTCGCTCCAGTGATACCGACGATACAACACGGCCCTCAAGTGTTCAGCACAATCGAAGGAACGCCGATTTCTCTGCCATGCCGCGCCCACGGCGTCCCCAAACCACACATAACCTGGGCTAAGGTACTGTATCACCCTTCGTTCTTTCTGTCTTTCTTTCTTTCTTTCTTTCTTCTGTTCTGTCTGTCTTTCTTTCTTTTTTATTTATTCTTTCTTTCTTTATTCTTTTTCTTCTGTTCAGTCTGTTTTTCTTCCTTTCATCCTTATTTTTTCCTTCCGTTTTTGATTTCTTTCTTTCTTTTTTATTTATTCTTTCTTTNTATTTCCTTATTTCTTCTTTCTTTCTTATTTATTCTTTCTTTCTTCTGTTCAGTCTGTTTTTCTTGCTTTCATCCTCATATTTCCCTTTCTGTTTTTATCTGTCTGTCTGTCTGTCTGTCTGTCTGTTTGTCTTTCTTCCTTACTTTCTTTCTTGCTGTCTTTCTTTCTTTCTTCTTTTTCTTTCTTCTATTTTTTGTATTTTTCTTTTTTCCGTACTTCTTTAATTTTGCCTTACGATTTTGGTTTCTTTCTTTTTTCCTTTCTTCACGGGGTCGATATCTTTTCACTGGTTTGAAAAGTGTTGGCGTGTTATGAAATGTTCTGACTTCTGATCGGAAGGTCATGAGTTCAAATCCCAGCACCACTGTTTTTTTCTCCTCTCCTCACCCCAGACGTCCTCACATGACCAACAACAACATCATTAGCACAGTGTAGCTCCTTATAGTAACGCCCTCGCGTCTGAATATCCCAAATCTCCACATTAAGTGTATACGCTTGTATGAAATGATCATAAATCAAGTGTTATAAATCTTCTTTCCATCTTTAAACTATTTCAGGCTTAAACCAAAAACAACAGGTTTAATTATGTTATATATGATGCAGACGTTTATTCAGGCACTCATTCACACTCATTCATTATCAAAGGAATCAGACGCCAAGAAAGCAACGGCCTGGATCTGAAAAATAATCTGCAAATGTACGTCTTGATCCAGATAATAATATACAACCGAGAGATCATTCCACTGCTTTTAATATAAACACCTCAAAGTGATTCTTCATATAATGTGTGGATTGGGATCAGGATTTGGGTGACAAACGTGGCCAGGATTATTCTTGTGCTTTGTGTTGAAATCCTTTTGGACCCTGTTGTGTGTGGTTACAGCACGGGGAGATTCTGGATCTCGGAAGCGGAGCGTTCTCTCTGGAGGAAGACGGCAGTCTGCGCATCGAGTCCCCTGGAGGGAACGAATCTGCAGAGTTTGTGTGCACAGCCACCAATGCAGCCGGATACAACTCCAGGAAGGTCCAGCTCACGGTCTATGGTTAGAGCCTCCATACCTTATATTAATATAAATATCTTTTTTTCCTATTTATTTACTTATTTACTTATTTATTTATTAATATTTGTGAACATCAACAGGTTACGTTTTTAAAGCAAATAAAAAAATCTACTTTAATTGGTAAAATATATGTGTGTATATATATATATATATATATATATATATATATATATATATATATATATATAGTGATGGAAGTTCAGATCATTTTAGTTTCTTTGAGTTGTTTAGTTCATTTCGTTCTTTAGATCAGAAATAAAATTTTACATTTCAATAAACAAACCAACAACACACATTTTGGCTATAGTTAAAACAATTAATTAAATTATTAATTAAAATATTACAATGCAGCTAAGAACATTTTATGGTAAACAGAATAAGCAGCTCACCGAATCATATATATATATATATATATATGTATAAAAAAATGTTCTACGTATTTCAACATCCTTTGACAAATACCTTCATTCCTTCCATTCTTCATCCACTGACTCCCTTGATATGTGGAATTTTCAGGAGGACGGCTGTCAGTGGACGAAGGATGCCAATAATTTTGTGGATATTTTATCTAGTCATTTGCTTTATAATACAGAACATCATGAAACCTTTTTCACAAGGATCTCCGAGTTTTTCCTCTTGTCAACATTGTGTGTGTGTGTGTGTGTGTGTGTGTGTGTGTAGTGAAACCCAGGCTTAGTGGTGCTGGATCTGGAGATCACCAGGGATCTAGGGATCTGTTAGACATGTCAGTGATTGTGGGTGAGGACGTCACGCTCCCCTGTGATGTGCAGAGTGTCCCACCTCCCATCATCACCTGGGCCAAAGACAAGCAGCTCATCTCCCCTTATTCCCCCAGGTAAACATGTACTTACACACACATACACACACAAACATGGCATGGCTCTTATTGTGCTGCACATGTGTCTACAATTATGTGTTCAAGCTAATCTGTACATTAAGCGCTCGCACTAAAACCCCCCCCACCTATGCCTGACAGACACACTCAGCTGCCCTCAGGTTCAATGAGGATCACAGAGACCCGTGTGACTGACAGTGGCACATACGTCTGTGTGGCCACCAACATTGCTGGCAACTTCAGCCAAGCTATCAGACTCAGCGTCTATGGTAAGGTTCGAAACAACATCGTTTAGCAGAGTAACCGGTTTCAGTGTCAAAAAAGCTAATGTAGACAAGATCAGGACTGATAGTGGACTGCTGATAGTTTTTCCTGCTTCCATATGGTTACATGCTGACGCTACATGCTGTTTATTAATTATTGAAAGTGCACACTGCACGGAGAGCGCTATATTGTATTTATTATTTTGAATTCATTAATGAATATATTAAGATGTATTACACTCATAAACTGCAGTATTATTTTACATTAAATGTTTTTCTTTTTTTGTTTAATTTTTTTAGTATCCACCTTAAAATCTATCTATGATTAATCGGTTATCGGCAAGTACTATCCTACCTAGATATTGGTTTATATTTGTTAGGGGGGTAGATCACTGCTTTAAGGCACTGGGATACTTACTGGCAGGTCGGTGGTTCGAACCCCAGTATCGCCAAGCTGCTGCCCTTGGATCCTTCCAAAAACAAGCTTGGTTATGCGATGTTACATTACTATTCCATTAAAAAAAACTCAAATAATGTATTTTGCCTAATTATATTTCTGCCTGACTGAGGCATATATATCATATATCATATTGAACATATATTGAACACAACACATATATATATATATATATATATATATATATATATATATATATAGAGAGAGAGAGAGAGAGAGAGAGAGTGTGTGTGTTGGGTGTGTGTGTGTGTGTGTGTATGTATATATATATGTATATATATATATATATATATGTTCACAATATATGTTCAATATGATATATGATATATATGCCTCAGTCAGGCAGAAATATAATTAGGCAATATTATAAATTATTTAAAATATATTATATATATTATATATATATATATATATATATTACAGTTCAATGTTAAGATTATCCTGAAAAAAGTGGACTGTCCATGTATTAGCAATCAGATTCCTAACAAGGATATTAGCTAATCCTTTAAACCCCGAGACATTTCCCGTCACTATACATGTAACATCTGGACTTAGATCAGTGTGTCCAAACAGCTGTGTGTCACAAATCCACCCCTTATTAATAAACCCTCTGCACAGCCTCTGTAGGAGCAGTAGCATGAGGTAACTCACAGGGTCATTTGTTGAAGAAATCCTTCGAGACGATTAGGTCTGCGGATTTGTCTTGGCTTCGTCTCCTGCGTTGATTGCTTGCAGCTGAGTCTTTGAGAAAAGACCCAAGAGTAGAGAACTGGTCAAATACTTACTGTAGCACATTAGCACATTTATTTCTCCCGTTGTTTTTGAAATGAAACAATGACCCTGGAGTTCTGTATTATGTCGGAAACTAAGTAGCATAAAAAAACACGGATGAAATCGATTCTGATCGACTCCCCCCCCCCCCCCCCCCCCCCCCCCCCCCCCCCCCCCCCCCCCCAAAAAAAAAAACGCTAATCTTGATTGTTTCCTTTTGGGGTTGCCACGGGCTGATGGAACATCTGTGGAAAGTTAAAAAGTTATTTATGAAAAAAAAAAGTCACTGAGAATTGGATGATACCAAGGAGCCACCAATTTGTGGTAGGAAGTGCTGGAGGAAAGGTTGTTAGAGAAAAGTAATTGCCATCCAAGCCTGTCGAGACGTTAGTGTTTAAACTGTTTGGAAGGTTTTTCCACCATTTCTGGGGTGAAAACAGAAGATCTTGCCTACCATGGTCCCTCAAAGATTGTAGAAAGTGCTTCGAAAAGAAGACTTCCAAGGCATATTCCAGAAGTGAACACCGGGGGCGCTGTATTGTTGTGCTTTACAGGTGATTTTGTAAACGTTGGTGGATAAATAAAATACTTTCATGTGAACAGAGATAGTCTCTGGACACCTCTATCGCAATTCCAGGCTTCAAATGCCATCGCCAAACTTTATTTTTTTACAAAATTTACGCCATTTGTCAGGTTCCCTTATCCAGAGTGACTTACACCTGAGCACTCGAGGTTGCCAAGGGTCCACTAGGGGCAACTTGGTGGTGGTGAGATTTGAAATTGTGACCTTCTGGTCCAGAGCACAACGCCTTAACCACTGAGCTACCATCGTTTCCTATCCAGTGCATCCTCACCTACACTAATGCCACAATAAATCAAATCCCACACATGGAAATATGTGTCTGAATGCTTAGCTTACGGAACCCCTTGTACTCCACAAGGGTGATAAACGAGTCTCCTGGCGTAAGCAGTTAATATCAATGCAAGAGAATAAAAAAAATATATCAAATATAAAAATCCGTTGCGCATTGTAGAACCTGATTGAACCGGTCAGCTCCAGGTAACAGCTGAGTGGTGCGACTCATAAAACCGCCAGTCAGAATCGAACCCTGCTGTGTAGTTTATTACACCAAATGGAGACCTGCTGTTGTCTGCTCGAAAGCCTCTGCCTGGGTTTTTAGTATACAATGAAGAGGGTTGTTTTAATGGCATTTTTAGTCTTTTTGCCCTCCATCGATAGCAAGTTGTGCATCTGCAAGTGGAAGCACGTAGGTTTCTAGCGCTACGGCGCAAGCGACCACTGAGAATGTGTTTCGGTGTGAATCAGTTAAGATTATAGTTATTCAGAAAAACAGAAATCCAGACGTTGAAACCACAAAATGCAAGGCTGTGAGACACTTGCATGGCCTGACTCGCTCGAGGAAATTCCCAACGTGCAGACTCTCAGACACAATTAGTGATAATTCTGACACCTTGATAGACGTCCCTTATCCTGAGCGACATTTCATTTATACAGCTGAGCAATTAAGGGCCTTGCCCAAGAGCCCATCTTCTTGGTGGTGTTTGGATTTGAACTTTCAACCATCACTGTTTCAAGGCGTACACAAATTAGGCGGTGGCCGAGAGTGCAACTATCAGGGGGTGGGGGTCCCAGTGAGCCAATGATTATCAAACGTCTTTAGTTGTTTATATGGAATGTTGCGGATGATTTGTTGGGGTGGAGCATCGTGATGAGAGAGTGGAGTCACCGGGGAAGCGGAGGGGTGACGATAGGAATCTTGCCTTGGCTGCCAAAGGTTTCTAGAAATATCCCTGTAAACAAGCTTCAGATCACAAGTCTAACATACAAGGATGGAGTGGAATGTCCTGAGTGTCCAGTGAAGCAGGCAAAAGAGAAAATCTGTTTGGTGAATTCACCTGAATGATTTTTCCCGCAGTTCCTCCACATATCTTGCCGGGGCCACGTGTGATGAAGGTTCAGGTGGCCCACTCCATTGACCTGCCTTGTGTGGCGCAGGGGGTTCCCCAACCTTTCTTGAAATGGATGAAGAACAGCACAGCCCTGGTGACAGATGGATCTCACTACAGTCTGTCATCAGATGGAACTCTGACGGTCCGACAGGTGGCCCTTTCCGATGAGGGAGTTTACACTTGCATAGCCAGCAACATCGTAGGACAGGATGAGGCCGGAATTCAGCTGCAGGTCCAAGGTGAGGCATTGCGGGGGCACACTGCAAAAGAGTCCAATGATGGGCCAAGGCAGTAAGGAAATTACATGTGGTAAGATAAGAAAACATATGTAGGCTTTAGAAAAAAAACAATATGCATTAAATATGTTTCCTTGTGGAGTCCCAGTGTGCTAACGGATAACTTGGTTATTGGAAAAACTGAGCCAACTGTCTTTTGGTCCTGTAGTTCCCCCTGTAGTCGAGGTCTCTGAACCCCCTTTCAACAGTCCTCTGCAGGAAAGGGTTGCAAACCAGCGCATTGCATTTCCCTGCCCAGCGAAAGGTAATCTAGCGCCATACACCCCTCATTGTTGAGTCCTGAATACTTCCTTACAGCACCTTCTCTGATCATGTAGGTCTTCCTCAGCCAGTAATTAAGTGGTTTAGGAACGGTCAGGAGCTGACTGGGAATGAACCCGGCGTGTCCATCTTGGAGGACGGAACTCTGCTCATCCTGTCCTCGGTGTCACCCCTGGACAATGGAGAATACACCTGCACGGCTGCCAACGATGCCGGCATCACCGAGAAGAAGTACCAACTGAAAGTCAATGGTAAATCAAAAGATCCAGATGATGAGCGAAATGGATTTGATTACTATTTTGCCAAGTCTGGATTGTTTATCTTTTTCAGTGCCTCCTGATGTAAGAGATGGAAGCCTGTCGTCAAACGTCTCAGTGGTGATGAACCAGCCTACCAGTTTGGTCTGTGATGTCACGGGTACTCCTCCACCAGTCATCACATGGCTTAAAGATGGCGTCCCGGTGTGTGTGACCTACAACCAATCACTCATTACTTTTTGTTCTATAAGGAGTAAGAAGCCTTGAAAGCTTCTTCCCCACAAAGTCGACACACAAATATATAGGGCGTCTTTGATTGTGCTAGCATAAAATGTTCCTTCACTTGATCTAGAGGAACAAACCAGTTATCAACAGGATAATTATGGTTTCCATGGTTAGAGTGGAAGTTCTCCTACTGCAGAGCTCTAACCTCCAGAATGGCACCCCTGGCTTCCTCACTTCATCTTATTCGGGTAGACCTCAGGGGTTAAGGCTACTAATTAAAAGGTCGGAGGGTTGCAACTTTTTGGTCCTTGAGCAATGTGTTTAATCTTCTGTGCTCAAGGGTCACTGCATCATGGTTGACCCTTCTCTCTGACCCTATCTTCCAAACAAGTTATCTTATGTCCATATTGTGTATATCTGGAATATTAGCATTATATAATATAATAAATATCGCATTATGGTATGTGTAGGTGGTCGCCAGTGGTAATGTGCAGATCCTGCAGAGGGGGAAGACGCTACGATTGCTCAAAGCCGCTACAGAAGACGCAGGCAGCTACAGCTGCAACGCCATCAACGTCGCCGGAAGTAGCGAGAAGCGCTTTCACCTCGACGTCCTGGGTGAATACTGAAACATACCGTTATATGGTTCAAAATGAAAAATCCAAAATGATTACGTTTTACATCTCACACGTTTCTGTCGCCAGTTCCTCCTAGCATCGTTGGAAGCGTCGGGTCACGTGATCTCAACGCCGTTCTGAATCAGGAGATCAGCTTGGAGTGCAAGGTCAAAGGTGTGCCCTTTCCCACAATCCAGTGGTACAAAGACAGGAAGTGAGTTGCCCCCTCCATTAGATTTCCTGTGAAGCATCGAAAGCCCGCAATCTGAACCTCGTTTGTTTCCTCTCACTTTTCCCTTCTTTGTTTTAGACTGTTGTTTCTGGGAGACCCCAATATCGAGGTGTTGGATCGTGGCCAGGTGTTAAAAATAAAGAGCTCTCGATTAGGGGACCAGGCGCGCTACCAGTGCAGCGTCACCAACTCTGCCGGAAAACAGTCCAGAGACTTCAACCTCATTGTTTACGGTACGTTTTTATAGTAATATGTTTAATCCTCAAAGGGATGGTTTATCAGAGCGCATATCATGTACATGAGCTCATGGTCTCCACAATCGGGTGCCATTGATGATTGATAGGGCAAAGAGACCGTGCTATTCCTGGTGTCCAGGGAGCTTCTGTGAACATGGTTAGAGGTAGAAAGTAACAAGTAACAACTATATCACTGAGCAAAAACAAATGAATAAATAAAGATATTTCAATAGCACATGTCGATATCTCTACCCTTATCCCCTTAGTGCCCCCGAGTATAAAGGGAGGGAACGTGACCTCCGACGTGACGGCTCTTCTGCATAACCCAGTTACTCTGGAGTGTGAGGCACGAGGCGTTCCACTTCCAGCCATCACTTGGTATAAGAACGGCGAGGCGATTCTGTCCAGCAGGCAGGCGCAGTACGTGGACCGGGGTCACTTCCTGAAAATCCCCCGAGTGCAGGTGTCTGATGGTGGCCGGTACATCTGCAGAGTGACCAGCGTGGCCGGGACGGCCGAGAAGGCGTATGAGCTGGATGTCTATAGTGCGTTTTGGCTTTTCTGTTTGATTTTGTTTAAAAAGTCCTGAAATGTAGGTTATATTTATAGCTTTGATGTAAACAAACTGACTAACCAGTGAGAATTTTTCCCCTTGCAGTTCCCCCGTCCGTTACCGGAGGTGTAGATGGACCTGTGGAGAAGAAAGTGGTGGTCACCAAAACCCTGCTTCTGGAGTGTGAGATAGCTGGTCATCCTCCACCCGCACTCACTTGGCTAAAAGACGGCTCTCCGGTCAAAACGGGGGGGAAACTGCGGCTTCTGGAGCAGGGCCGTAAAATGGAGATCGCCAATGTCGCGCCCGGCGATTCGGGCCTGTACGTCTGCGTAGCGACCAGCGTCGCCGGGGAGACGGAGATTAAATACGACGTCAGCGTTTTAGGTAAATCTATACTTTCAATGCTTTCATTAACCAGGAGCTCATTCTAAATACAATTTTTATTTTTGTTTCTTTTTGTTTTGTTTTGTATTTCAGTGCCACCCACTGTGGACGGGGCAGATAAGATTACAGATGTTACTGTCATCGTTAATAACGTACTCGAACTCGAGTGCCATGCCACAGGCACGCCTCCGCCGGCTATCACGTAAGCGCTCGTGGTTCATGTGGTCTTGAAAAACCCTTGGGAGTCCTCTGTCCCATAGACAATAATACAAAACGTATTTATTTATTTATTTATTTATTCTTGCATTGTATATTGACCCTCGTTGTAGGTGGCTGAAGAACAGGGAGCCGATCCGACAAGGAGAAGGGGTGCGGATTTTGGCGAACGCTCACCGTCTAGTCGTCTCTCGTGCCCAGGTCTCGGACAGCGCTCTGTTCCAGTGCGTCGCTTCAAACGAAGCAGGAGAGCAGGAGCGAGATTTTCAAGTCTCCGTACACGGTAAGAGGGAGCGAGGAAGAATCCTAACCGGGAAGTTCACTGACTTCACTGACATGTAAACCGTCTACTAATTTTCTATATTGATGCTTTTGCCTCTGCTGTCAAATGGACAAGAGCATGAAGAGGTACTCGGTGTCCATTTAAGACGATGTTCACTAAAGAGAATACACGGACAATCTAAGCTATTTGATTTATTATTTTCTTATTATTTTAGTGCCTCCGTCAATCCGTTCTACCGGATCTGCTGAACGCTCGGTGGTGCTGCACAACCCGCTGAGCCTCCAGTGTGTGGTCAATGGCTTTCCAGCTCCCAGCATTACCTGGCTCAAAGATGGCCGTCCTATAGACATTACTCAGGTTTTACTTAAGGTATAGAGATGCTTTTTTTATTAAGCAATTACTTGTTTTTTTTTCGCAAAAGAAAATTGCAAAAATTGTTTGTGTTTTATTTTACTTTATTTTTATGTGTTTGTGTTTTATTTTATTACAAACCACAGCCTTATAAACATTTGCATACATACACTTACGTACAAATAAATAAATAAAAAATAAGCCAATAGTAATAATAATAATAATAATAATAATACATTAACTAATAAATAATAAATAAGTAATAAAATATATAATAATAGTAAATCCAATAAAATAAATAAATACAAGTGAATAATTAAATAAATAAAAAGTACAAAATAAATAAAATTATAAATAAATAAATAATAAATAAAATAAATAAATACAGACATAATGCATATGAAAAAAAAAACATTTTAAATATAAGAATAAATAAAATACTGATGAATAAATGAAAAAAGTAATGACAAAATAAATAATAAATAAATATCAAAAAATAATAATAATAATAATAATAATAATAAATAAATAAATAAACAAACAATTTAATAAAGTAAATTATTGAATAAAATAAACAAAACCTTTTTTATAGAACACTGTCCACCATTGATTATCTCTACTTTGTCTCTTTAATAAAGCTGGAATCTGGAGGTCGAGTTCTACACATTAAGGAAGCTCGGGCAGAAGATGCCGGGAAATACACCTGTGTGGCGACCAACGCTGCGGGAGAAGCACAGCAGAACGTTCGACTTAGTGTTCACGGTACTCGATTCATTAAAAAACATAATAAAATGTTTCAAATCGCACATTTTTAGCATCGTCTGATCATATCGTCCTGCTCCACAGAACCTCCTATAATCCAATCAGCTGGAGAGACTGTCAATCAAACTATTCTGGCTGGATACCAAATCCAGCTGCAGTGTAAAGCGACAGGAAGTCCCGTACCAGGTCAGTTCATTATCATAATTGCATCATTTGTTTTTTTGGTTAGTTTTATTTTTCTGACCAAATTTAAAAACGACCTCTTAAATGCAGCTATGACGTGGTATAAGGACAGCCGGCCCCTGACCAGCGCAGCAGGAGTGAGCATCCTGAACCGAGGCCAAGTCCTGGAGATCGACCGCGCTCAGGTGGCCGATGCCGGACTCTACAAGTGTGTGGCGGTCAATGTAGCGGGGACGGCAGAGCGCACGCTCGGCCTACAGGTTTATGGTGCGAGTTTCTAATGAGTTTCTACATTTCTGTATATCTCTGGGGTGAAGCTTTGTAGGATTTGTCTATATTATTATTATTCATTCATTCATCTTCTACCGCTTTATCGGTCACGGTGAGTCTGTGTCTATCTCAGGCGTCTATGGGCATTAAGGCAGGATATACCCTAGATTGGATGCCAACCCATCGCAGGACACACACACTCACATCCACACACACATCCACACACTAGGGCCAATTTTCCAAGGTGCCAATCAACCTACCGTGCATGTTTTTGGACCAGGAGGAAAAAAAAAAAAATGGAAAAAAGAAACCCGAGAACCCGGAGAAAAACCCGGACAAAGGCGGTGTGAGGCGAACTTGCTAACGACTAAGCCACCGTTCCCCTATTATTATTATTAGTAATTATAATTACACCTATAACTCGAGTCTATTTTTGCGGTTTTGTGTGTGTGTGTGTGTGTGTGTGTGTGTGTGTGTGCTGTACTTTTACTTGCGATTATATTACATGTATTTACTGTGCTTGCAGTTCCGCCCTCTATCTCCAGTAAAGGCGGGATGGTGACAGTGGTGGTGAACGATCCGATCAGGCTAGAGTGCGAAGCTTCAGGTCTCCCTGCACCCAATCTTACTTGGCTTAAAGAGGGCAGCCCCTTCTCCAGCTCCTCCAACGGCATCCAGGTACAAGGAATTCTACGGAAATGAGCATTATTAAATACACCAGTAAGGGAGGGATACTGAGAAAAAATATGCGATCGGACAGTACTGTACATTGTTTAACTGATACTGACTTTTTGGCTTTGTGTGTGTGTCTGTGTGTGTGTAGGTTCTGGCAGGAGGCAGGGTTCTGTCTTTTAGGAGTGCCCAGGTGAGCGATGCTGGCCATTATAGCTGTGTAGCAGTGAATGCAGGTGGAGAACAGCAAAGAGAGTATGATCTGCATGTCTATGGTGAGCTCCTTCTTCTTCTTCTCATATATATATATATATATATATATATATATATTATACGATATATATATATATATATATATATATATATATATATATATATGAAGCCGTAACGAGCATGTATACATCCCTTCCCGGTGGCTTGTTTTTGCTTCAGTCCCGCCCAACATCATGGGTGAAGAAGTAAACAGCACAGTCCTGATCGGCCGTTCGGTGGAGCTGCGGTGCCAGAGCGATGCCATTCCACCTCCTACTTTAAGCTGGCGTAAAGACGGACGGCCGCTTTACAGGAAACCAGGACTGAGCGTGTCTGAGGATGGCAGTGTGCTGAAGGTGGGAAACGAGCTCCCAGGGCTAAATAAACTCTCTTGATAGAGCCATAATGATGCTATTACAAGATGGATGGATTCACTCAGGAAACCCCTGAAGGCATTGCCACAGATATATACTGTGTGTGTTCTATGCATAATGTCTAATAACCTGCTTTGTGCTTGCAGATTGTGATCGCTCAGATACAGGACACGGGCAGGTACACGTGCGAGGCCACGAACGTGGCTGGAAAAACAGAGAAGAACTACAATCTGAATGTTTGGGGTAAGTCCGAGCATTACAGCTATATATATATATATATATATATATATATATATATATATATATATATATATATATATATATATATATATATATATATATATATATATAGGATGGCACCAAGAATTCACTCCTGCAACTGTTAGCTGTTAGGTATTTTCAACAATGTCAGCACAAGAGCAGCCTCTAGAGGCGAATGTTACTACGCTCTGTTTATTCGAAGTATCTTATGTGTCCATATCTTATGAGGTCCTGCACTTTTTTTCCACTCAGTCCCACCGAGTATACGCGGCTCTGATGAAGTGTCCTCGCTGACGGTGACTGTCGGCGGCGTCATTACTTTGGTCTGCGAGTCGAGCGGAATCCCCCCTCCAAGTCTTACTTGGAAAAAGAATGGTGAGATCCGCATTATTATTATTATTATTATTTTTAAAAACACATACATATATTTATACGAGTGCTTTAATGCAGGCTCGGAGCTGAAGGTGGACTCGCGTGTGCGAGTGTTGTCCGGGGGGCGTCAGCTGCAGATCACAAGCGCCGAGAGGGCCGATGCCGCGTCCTACACGTGCCAGGCTTCCAGTGCCACCGGCACAGCTGTCAAAGAGTACAGTCTGCAAGTTTACGGTAACCGTCATACACGCAAATCTCAAACCTTATTTCATATTCATTGTAGTAAAAAGAGGACAGGGGACATACTGAATTAATCTGTCTTTTTTAATTAAAACCTTATTATACTGTATGTATATATAATTTTACAAGTAACTACAAAGACTGAACCTATCCAATACTTTTCTGGTCCACCTATCAGTTCGTCCCTCTATTAGCCGATCAGGCAGCGAGAAAGGCGACGTGACAGTGGTCCGGGGAGGAGACGTCTCCCTGCAGTGCGAGGCCGATGGTGTGCCCAGGCCTGCCATCACGTGGCTGAAAGACGGCAGGCCTCTGGGAAGCGGCTCCGGGGTTCAGATCCTCAACGATGGGCGACTCCTCCGTATCGGCGACGCTCAGGTGGTCCACACCGGCCGATACACATGCATCGCCGTCAACGTGGCTGGCCAGGATGAGAGCAAACACGATGTCACTGTTCACGGTGAGGAAATGACTGTAATAAGCATTTTCAACCCCCCCCCCCAACCCCCAATTTAATATTAATAATATTAATAATAATACATGTTATGTATAGAGGGGGCACGGTGGCTTAGTGGTTAGCACGTTCGCCTCACATCGCCAGGGTCCGGGTTCGATTCCCGTCTCGGCCATGTGTGTGTGGAGTTTGCATGTTCTCCCCGTGCCTCAGGGGGTTTTTCTCCGGGTTCTCTGGTTTCCTCCCGGTCCAAAAACATGCACGGTAGGTTGATTGGCACCTTGGAAAATTGTCCCTAGTGTATGAATGTGTGTGTGTGTGTGTGTGTGTCCTGCGATGGGTTGGCATTCCATCCAGGGTGTATCCTGCCTTAATGCACATAGACGCCTGAGATAGACACAGACTCCCCGTGACCCGAGGGAAGATCGGATAAAAGCGGTAGAAGATGAATGAATGAATGAATGAATGAATGTTATGTATACGCGCCTTTTCACAAAACTTGAGGACACTGTACAATAAGTAAACAAAGCAACCATACACAAACATTGTAATTTTACTGCAGTGTACTTGTATATTGTCAACTATTGTTTTGATTCTTGATACATATTATGAAGCAGAGGCGGCTCTTGTATTTGACACCTAGGCCTTCAGAGGTGACCATGGTGGAATAAATAAACAGATATTAAATGCTTCAGATGTTGGTTGTGAAGCTGACAATACGATCAAAAAATGTGATTGGACGCCTTCTAGAGGGTTTCAGAGCAGCGTGATTGGTTATAGCATCAGCTTCATTCTATCAAATCGGCTGAAAACTGACGGGATCTAAACTCTAACCGGAATGCTGTGAAATGATGAGAAGGGAATATTGGGAATAATTGAATGGATATATTAAAACACAAGTCAGTGATTCGGATCAAGTTTGAGCCAGCAATAAAGGCCTTTCTCACCAAGTACATAACATATAATACAATATAATATAAACAGAAATAGTGTATAATACCCCCACCCCCCCCATGACTTTTTCTTATTGTGCGTTTATAGTTCCGGCAAGCATTATCGGGAACGCGCACGGAACCGAGAATGTGACCGTGGTGGCGAGAAATCCGGTGGCCCTCATGTGCGAGGCCTCCGGTATCCCCCTACCGCTCATCACCTGGCTGAAAGACGGCCTTCCGATCAGGCCGTCCGGCTCGGTCCGGGTCATCTCAGGTACTGTACGAGCTTTTGCTTCTTCCCTTTTTGTTTTCAATGGGACGAGTCCAGAATTTGTCAGGTCCAAAAGCTAGCTTGCTGTAGGATGCTAGCCAGGCGCTATAAAAGCAGAAAAGGACAACTTGGAATGAGGGCGAGATTAAAGTTGGCCAAATACAACAGTATTAAAAGGACGATTTAAAGAGATAACCAGTGGCACAGGAGTTATGTTTGGAAAAGGAAGAAAAATGCTATCAAGGCTCTGTAATAAAACAACATAAGAGGTGTATCTACAGGAAGGAGACGCCTCAGAAAATGTCGCGCAGACTCTTTCATGGTTGTTGTTGTTTTTGGCCGAGACTTCTGAGAAATCTTTGTCGCTGTTCATTTTCATTTGTCGCATAAGCGATACAAATTGTATTCCTGATTGGCTGTTTAGAAAATGTGTGCATTAGACAAAGGAAGTATAAATAGAAAATATGTGAAAATATATTAAGATAATAATAAAGTTAGGAGACACGGTGGCTTATTGGTTAGCACGTTCGCCTCACACCACCACTGTCCGGGTTCGATTCCCGTCTCGGCCATGTGTGTGTGGAGTTTGTGCATGTTCTCCCCGTGTCTTAGGAGGTTTTTCTCCGGGTTCTCCGGTTTCCTCCGGTTCAAAAACATGCACGGTAGGTTGATTGGCACCTTAGAAAATTGTCCCTAGTGTATGAATGTGTGTGTGAATGCGTGTGTGTGTGATGGGTTGGCATTCCATCTAGGGTGTATCCTGCCTTAATGCCTATAGACGCCTGAGATAGAGACAGGCTCCCCGTGACCCGAGGGAAGATCAGTTAAAGCGGTAGAAGATGAATGGAAAGAAAAAAGTTATTGCTCATTTCAATGTCTGTAGAAAATCTACAAAAAAGAAATAAATAAGAAAGTGGTAAAAACACGCATTCGTTTTATCGAGCCTGTAGTTAATGCAGCACCTGTTTCTGTTTGAAGATTCCAAATTAAAACGTAATGTAAATGTAAATAATGTAAATAAACACATATAAAAATGTTTTATTCGTTTATTTTTATTCAATCAAGAACCAAATTAATCACACTGTCGGTGTGGAAACATAGAGCAATATTTCCTTTGGTGTGATCACCATAGGTGGGCGGAGCCTGCGTTTGATGCATTCTGGTGGCAGAGGATGCCGGAAGGTACACCTGCATCGTATCCAATAATGCAGGAGAAGACAGAAAGAACTTTGACCTGGACATACTGGGTAACTTTACTATTAAACATTTCTTTTTTAAATCCTTTGCTCTCACTTTATACATGTTTTCATTTTAAACTTCTTTTCTCATCAGTCCCTCCAAGCATTGTGAACGAGGGAGGGATACAGGATGTGAGGGTGAAGGAAGGGACAAAACATCACTCTGGTCTGTGAGGTCACCGGTAGGTTGTCCACCAAATGAATAAAATATGCAATTATATACATTACAGGTAATTAATAAATGAGATGCTTATGAGGGAAATATTGCTTTTAAGTACAATGTTAATCCATTTTGTTCATTGTCATGCCTTCAAACTGTCACAATTCATTATGCTCCTTGTTCATGCATAATTCCGTTTGTAAATATCATTTTGAATTGATGGAAATTTCTAGCTTAGCGGTTAAGACGTAGGACTTTGGATACAAAGGTTTTCCGATCAAATCTCTGCTTCTTCTGGGCCCCTGGGCAAGGCCCTTAACCCTTTAGCTGCTAAGTTGGATGTTGCAAGTTGTAAATGCAAGTCGGCCTGGAAATATGACCTAATAATGTAAATGCAAAATTCAAGATAGGGCCATTTTTAGACATACACACGGCGCCCCCCCCCCCCCCCCCCCCCAGGGACCAAAAATATGGCTTCCAGCTGACAAAGACAACTTATGGGGCAAAAAAATGTAGAAATTGTCAAATGCGATCACATATTCGAGGTCATTTGCTTTAATTTCTTTTTGATTGCTGAAACTATCTGCAAAAATCCGAATTTACGAGAGCGGCCTCTAGGGGCGAATCAGTGATACTACATGCAGTTTGTGTGTTGTGATATGATTTAATAAAATCTCCACAATAATACGGGTAGTCATTCCGGCCCATGTCATTTCCTCTGACAGACAAACCCCGCCCCCTATTAAAGAAAAGTTTAGGGACCCCTGTTTATCCGTTACTTCACTTTTCCGCTTTAGGGAATCCAGTGCCTGAGATCACCTGGTTAAAGGACGGGCAGCCGGTGTCTGGTGAGGAGCGAGCGCAGGTGATGTCCCATGGACGCTTCCTTCATATAAACACCGCCCAGGTGATCGACACAGGCAGGTACAGCTGTCTGGCATCAAACAGTGCTGGGGACAGGAGTGCGCACTTCAATCTCAACGTCCTCGGTACGCACCACTTCAGAAATGTGTATATGGACTGTATATTTGACAAGATTTCACACTGAATCAGTGGTGGACAAACTACTGCCCACGGGTCACATCCGGCCCCTTGGTTCTTTTAATCCACCTTGTCCTGTAATGCATGACGTTCCACCAGGTGGCGCATTGGGCACGGTGATGCATTGAGTATTAAAATGAATGCCTTTTTTATGTTTTTGTTTGATATGTATGCATCTGGTGCTGGCCCGGCCCGTTTGTCATTTTCATTTTAAAAGTCAATGTGGCCCCTGAGCCAAAATGTGTGCCCGACCCCCCCCTCCTGCGCTAGATGTGTACATGCTGAGGTGTGTCTGTGTGTCTCCCAGTAACACCCACCATCACCGGCTCAGGACCAGAAGGATCCTCCGAGGAGGTGACCGTGACTCTGAACAGTCCTACATCTCTGGTGTGTGAGGCTCAGTCCTACCCGCCCGCCATCATCACCTGGCTCAAAGATGGGACGCCTTTCGAGTCCAACCGTAACGTCCGGGTACTGCCAGGTACCAAATCCCAGCTGAAACATAACTAATATAACCTGCAAAAAGCACATTTCCCTCAACACTTGTTTTGCTACTGTTGGTATGAACTTATAAATAAATGATATCAATTTTCCCCACAGGTGGGCGCACTCTTCAAATCCTGAATGCGCAAGAAGAGGACGCCGGGAGATACACGTGTGTGGCCACCAACGAAGCCGGAGAGACCCTGAAAAACTACGAAGTCAAAGTTTACCGTGAGTCTGAACGTCGGTTCGGGTGTTTTTCACTAGGGGGCGCTGGTGTGCGTTAAACAGTGTGTTTCTTCATCTAAAGTTCCCCCAGTTATCAGCAAGGACAGTGTACATGGAGATGGCTTCGCCTCCAAGGAGATTAAAATTAAGGTCAACAACACGCTGACGCTCGAGTGTGAAGCCCAGGCGACCCCGATTCCCACTCTACACTGGTACAAGGATGGCCAGGTCAAACACACACACACACACACACACACACACACACACACACACACACAAGCATATAAATAAAATTGGTCAAGCTCATGTTTGACAATCAACCGTCTTTTCTTTGTTCTTCAGATCCTTAAGACAGACGAGCGCATTACGGTAACGCCGAATGGCCGAATTGTCCAGATAAAGCAGGCGCAGGTTTCCGATACGGGCCGCTACACCTGCGTCGCTACCAACGTTGCAGGCGAGGATGAGAAGGACTTTGATGTAAATATACAAGGTGAACAGGGTTTCACACACTTTTCAACAGCAGGGTGCATTTATTAGCTCCTGTCATATAATAGATCTGTGGCTCCCTCTAGTGGCGTTATTGAGTCCTACAGTATACATTTCTTTTCCCTCAGTTCCTCCTAGTTTCCAGAGGAATGGCGACTCCGGGGCTGGTATCACCTCTGCTGGCGAAGTGAAGGACGTCATTCTGAATAATCCCATCTCTCTGTACTGCGAGACCAACGCCGTGCCGCCTCCCACTCTCACCTGGTATAAAGACGGACATCCTCTCAGGTCCAGCAGCAGAGTGATGATCTTACCTGGTAAGTTACGCAGGTGAAGTGGTAGCTTGATGGTTAAGGCTCTGGTTTGGGGTTGAGCAAGGCCTCACTAACTAGCTTCTGCGCCACAGTATAATAGCAGTTTGGTTATGATTGAAGGAGTCTTAATTGTTATCTTACGCTGCCATCTGCTGGTATGTTTCAAAACTGGTCTCTCTTGCATCCAATAAATCCCTCTCTCATTTTTTTTTTTTGCTTTTTCCTAATATTACACCATTTTGTGTTTCACGAACAGGCGGTCGAGTGCTACAGATCCCCCGAGCTCAAAGCGAGGACTCTGGAAGATACAAGTGCGTGGCCGTGAACGAGGCCGGAGAAGACTCGGTCCAGTATGATGTCAGAGTCTTGTGTACGTTGTGTTCTCCAGAAATAGGACAGTAGTAATAGGTGGACAAGTATTCGCCGGCCTGTGACTGTAGGTTTGTGTGCGTGCAGTGCCTCCTTCTATCCGTGGAGCTGACCGGGACGTTCCTGAAGACGTGACGGTGTTGGTGAATAAGTCCGCGGTGCTGGAGTGCCATGCACATGGAAGCCCTGCTCCGAAAATCAGATGGCTGAAAGACGGCCTGGTTTTAATCCCGGATGCAACACACGCTCTGGTGTCCGGGGGCAGGACGCTGCAGGTGAGACGCACAAAGCCTGCTTCTGCTTATCCGGTGTTATAGCAAACTCTTGCCAATGCAGTGTATATTTCCATTACGCCGTTAATGCTTTGCAGATCTCGAACGCGCACGTGACCGACATCCGGCCGCTATGTGTGCGTGGCTGAAAACGTCGCCGGGAGTGCCGAGAAATTTTTCAGCCTGAACGTTCACGGTGATCTTTATTTATTTATTTATCAATCCTGTGTTTCGATTTTGCTGTGTTTAAGTTTAATGGTGCACCCTGTCAGCTCGACATCAAAATATCTTTGTATCGCTTTTGCGCTTCAGTTCCTCCTTCCATAATGGGTGTAAACATGGAGAATGCTACTGTAGTGTTGAACAATTTCGTCTCCCTGAGCTGCGAGGCCACCGGATTCCCTCCTCCCACCCTGAGCTGGCTGAAAGACAGGAAGCCACTACAGGCCAGCAGCAATGCTCTCCTGATGCCAGGTATAGAACGGCAAAATAAAAAGCAAAATGATCCGGCAATTAAAACCGTCTCTGTGGAAACATAACTGTTTATTTCCTTATACACAATGACATTGTGTGTATGTATGATGCATATTAATAGTTTTGATTTTGTGTCGTACAGGTGGCCGTACATTACAGATCTTGAAGGCAAAAATGTCCGATGGTGGGAAGTACAGTTGTGTCGCCATTAACGCCGCCGGAGAAGCGCACAAGATCATCTACCTTACAGTTTTTGGTCAGCGTGAACACATTCCCACAATAATCCCTCTTAATACCGTCATTATGACACCACGGCTCTAGAAGCCATCACGTTTATATAACAGAGCACTACACACAGGAAGCACAATTCAATAACATCTCCTTTCACCTGAGCCACGAATAGAAGAGCGTTAACGCAAATTCGTTTTAACGGCACTAGTGCGCTCGGATTCAAATTAGGACCGTGTCTTTGATTGTGGTATTATATCACCATTGGAATTTTTCCCCACAGTCCCTCCCAGCATCCGGGACAGCAGCGGAGACTCGCCTGTAGCGATCAGCGCGCGAGTGGGAACCTCGCTCACTCTGGAGTGCCAGTCTAACGCCGTCCCGCCTCCCACAATCTCCTGGTACAAGAACGGACGTCTCGTCTCAGAGAGCACCAACCTTCGGGTCTACGCTAACGGACAAAGTCTGGAAATTAAACCAACGGAGGTGCGTCTATTAATGTGCACATGGTGAAGGCCATAGCTGAAGGGTTTTTTTTTAACCCGTGTATCTTCTGTGTGTTTTAGGTGTCGGATACTGGTTTATACGTCTGTAAAGCCAGCAACGTAGCCGGCCAGGTGGACAAGCACTTCAACGTTAACATCTACGGTTAGAAAAATGGCTCTTCCGTACTTTCTTACGTACGCACGTTATAGTTTATTCAGGCCGTTATCTAATCACATAATGAGGTCTTTTTTTCCCAATCTATGTGTGTGTATGTGTTTGTGTGGTCAGTGCCTCCAAGTATAGATGGCCCCGCTGAGGAGAATGTAGTGGAAACCATCAGTAACCCAGTGAGCTTCGCCTGTGATGCCACCGGCATTCCGC
>JACRUU010000025.1:3769150-3809150 GCA_030449085.1 Kryptopterus vitreolus
GACAGAACCACTTTCAACTGTCCAGTTCCTGTAACCTACTGTAGCTTCAGATTCACGTCTATGATTGAAAGTGGAGGCTGATATGGTGTCAGAACATTATCATAGTATTGTTTATCCTGCCTGTTTGTAAGGAATCTTAAGGGTTGTTCTTTTGCCCCTTTCTCAGACCCACCCCACATCAACGGCTCGGGATTCCCCACCGAGGTTTCTGTGGTGGTCAACCATGTCCTAGAGCTGGTTTGTGAGGCGGAAGGAATCCCTGCACCCACGCTTACCTGGGTAAAGGATGGACGACCGCTACCACAGCTCGACAGCCTGAGCATCCTCCGTGGAGGAGAAGTGCTCCGGATCGCCTCCGCTCAGGTCGGTCGCTGAGGCTCAATCGGGGTTCATCAGGTTTTTTTTATTATGTTATACATTATGTGCCACAAACTAGAGACCTGCCTCGGACATATTTTTCCATCTCAAACAATTAAAAAACCAATACCAAAGCAGTTACCAAGCTAAAATGCTGTATCTCATACATTAGCAAACTTCAGTAACCGGTCTCCCAGATGTATGTAGATAGAAGTTACACATGGCACTGTCATGAATGTTTTGAGATGTTTTTATTTACATTTTACAAATTGTCCCAGTAATAATAATGGAACCTCCAATCCATTACCTCAAATATGTGCAGGTGGAGGATACCGGACGTTACAGCTGTCTGGCAACCAGCCCTGCTGGCGATGATGACAAAGAGTTCCTGGTCCGAGTCCATGGTACGTCCGTTATTATGGCAATTACCAAGTCGTTTAGTGTCGCTGGAATATAACAATTGTATCCACAGTCCCACCCAACATTGCCGGTGAGAGCGGCGTTCAGGACGTATCGGTGCTTCAGAACAGGCAGGTAACACTGGAATGCAGATCGGACGCCGTTCCACCACCAACTCTGTCCTGGCTCAAAGATGGAGCTCCAATGAAGGTACAATTCAATGGTTTGGTTTCAGATCAGACAACATAGAATTGCTAGAACAAACATGGTCATGGAATACAGTATGAATTTATATTACTTCTAGTTATACCATCTTTTTTCAGGCCTCTGCACGCGTGCGGGTGCTGTCGAGCGGCCGTTATGTGCAGATCAATAACGCTGAGCTAGGAGACACTGGCCGCTACACGTGCATAGCTAGCAATGTGGCTGGGGAAACAAGGCGGCATTTTAACCTCAGTGTGAACGGTGAGTAATTGGGACGTGTGCTTGTGTTAAGCGAAGTGCACTGACCGGGGTGTATGCTTGAACAGAAGAATGTGGTGTGTGGAGTATCAAATTAAATACAGTATAATTTCATGATACAATCATGTCATGTTGCGTTAGATTATATTGTATATAACCGAAATGATACTTAGCACGTAGCGAAATCAGCAGGATTCAATTTGAATACTAAGGATTTGTGAGTGCCCTCTAGTGGTTGTCCATGGCATAAGCATGCAGGGTCTATAAATCGATCCGGCTTTCTCATTTCTGTTGGTTAATGGTCAATATATTGATTTTGAATTAGATTTGTAAATGTTTGTGTCCATAAAATACCCTAGACGTTTACTCTTTGGCTCTGAAGGCTGTGAGATCTAATCCTAGCCACGCCAAGCATGTGTGTGTTTATTGTATCTGCAGTTGCGCCCGTTATTAAGGAAGGCCCTCCGGCCGTTTCTGTTCATGTGAACATGCCGGTGGTTTTGGAGTGTGTTGTTAGTGGGGTTCCTGCACCACGTGTCACCTGGAGGAAACACGGCTCTGTTCTCACCGGAAACAATCTCAGGTTTGCCTCCGATTCCTTCCGTATCATTCGGGGCCGAATTCACTTTGCTCGCTCCAGCTGGATTTACGGTTTGCATTCTCACCTGAGCAGGTATAATTTGGCCGAGGACGGCTCTCTGCGTATTCACTCGGCCCAGCTGTCTGACACGGGCCATTACTTGTGTATGGCCACTAACCAGGCAGGCACTCAGCGCAAGCGAGTGGATCTACAAGTGTATGGTGAGTGTGTGTTTTTTTCTTGAATAATACTGAGAAAAGCAATATTCCGTGTCAACATGTTTTCTGCACAGATTATTTTGCGCCTTGGGACGCTGTCAAAATACTTTCAGCGATCGTTTAAAAGCTGGCGCTTTATGGGTTTTGGCGCTCCGATAAGTTTCCGTATGTGTTTTCTGAGAGTCTGAGCGAGGTTTTCCTGTTGGGTTTGTTGCCTGTAGTGAAGCAGTACATTAGATCCAACAGAGAATATCAATGCTGCTACTTTGTCTACCTGATCCCCAGTGCCCCCTTCAATTGCCGAGGGTCCAACCAATGTCACAGTGACGGTAAACATCCAGACCACCCTGTCCTGTGAAGCCACAGGAATCCCCAAACCCACAGTCACATGGACCAGAGACGGTCACGTTCTCAACACAGACAAGAACCAGAATATGTACAGGTTCAGCCAGGTTTTCTTCTTCTTTTTTTATTGCCTCTCGAATACTTGATGTGTACATTATACATTTCTACACTAAATTTTCACTATTATCGCCCAAACGTGTATCAATTTGTGATGATAGGCAGCTGTCTTCAGGATCTCTGGTCATAATAGCACCCACGGTCAATGACGCGGCGCTGTATGAGTGTGTGGTGTCCAACGAAGCCGGACAGGACAGCCGAGCCATCCAGCTCACAGTGTATGGTGAGCGCCCTCCATCCATTACCATACAGCTAGTATTATAATGAAATTTAGCTGCAAAGATTTTCAATACCAAGTCATTGCTGAAGAAAAATTACTTTGACATTGTCTAGCGCAGGGGAGGGAATAATACGTCCCGTTGGCCACATCCGGCCCCCTGGTCCCTTTAATTAATGGTACAGAATTGTCCAAATCATAATGACTGCATTCATTTGACCTTGTCCTGTAATTGCCTGACGTTCCACCAGGTGGCGCATTAGGCACGGTGATACATTAACGTTAACGCTTTTTATATGTTTTACATTTGATATGCCTGCATCTGGTGCTGTCTCTGTCAAATTTTAAAAGTCAGCCTGGCCCCTGAGCCAAAATGTTTGCGCCCCCCTGGTCTAGTGTGTTATCATTTGCAGTTCCACCTTCAATCGCCGATGAGGCTACTGAGTTGTCGGTGAGCAGACTGTCCACAGTGGTGATCGGTTGCACTGCATCTGGATTCCCTACTCCGATTCTACACTGGAGCAAAGATGGGGTTCCTCTGGATATAGACAGAGAAGGCTACCAGATACTGCCCTATGGTGAGATTTTTTTTTTTGCATTGATGTAAATCAATTACTTAGTTCATTTGATTGGTGCAAATATCGTCTGAATATCACAGTTTGAAATCGTGACTCAACCATACATTGCCGGGACCTTAGTAGGCGAATTTGGATGGCTCTGTGGACCACACATTAAACACTAACCAATCACTGGCTTCTTCTCACTTGTGTATGCAGAATGGGGCAGATTGACCTTTTCCACAAATAAACTATATCCATTTTTTTCAGGTGCTCTAGAGATAGCAACTGCAGAACTGAGTCACACCGGGCATTACTCATGTGTTGCGAAGAACGCAGCTGGATCGGCTCATCGCCACATCCAGGTCATCGTGCAGGGTAAGCGGAAACTATTCTCGAGTTAACCCAGCCTTGCATCCTTGTTCTAGCTTCTGTCCTGAGTGCTTTACTCATCGAATATAGTTATGTCTACTAGAGCCACCAGTGATCCAAGCTCACCCATCAACCCTGGACGTGATCCTGAACAACCATGTGACCCTGCCATGTCGTACCTTGGGCACTCCCACGACCCACCATCACCTGGCAAAAAGAAGGCATCAACATTGTCACCACTGGTGAGATTTGGACAGACAATCACGTTCGACCTGCTTCTTAAACAAAATGTAAAATCATTCACGTTTCACATCATTTTTCCCCCTCATTTCATAATTAGAAAGCGATTTCACTGTCCTCCCCAATGGCGGTCTGCAGATCTCGCATGCCAAAGTGGAAGACACCGGTACCTACATGTGTGTGGCCCAGAATCCAGCAGGCACTGCACTGGGCAAGACCAAACTTAGGGTACAAGGTAAGATGGGCCGACTAATCATTTTTTACAAACATCCACCAGTTTATTCCTCCTCATATATCATCAAATACCCTTTATTTTCATAGTACCTCCAGTGATCCGATCAACTACCAAATCCTACAGGGTGGCTGTGGACGGATCTGTGACTCTGCAGTGCGAGACCGAGGGCTACCCGACACCTTCGGTCAGCTGGTACAAAGACGGGAAGCCTCTTTCTGAGTCCGTCCGTCAGCGAGTCCTTAGCTCTGGTTCTCTGCATATTGTTTTCGCCCAGCCAGGAGACACGGGCATATACACCTGCACAGCAGCCAATGTAGCTGGAAGCCTCAATCTGGAGATGAGCGTCACTGTCCTGAGTGAGTCGAACTGAGAGACAAGATACAAATTCTGATAGATTGAGGTTATTAAAGATAAACATGTCCATGTTCCCTCCCAGTCCCTCCCACCATACGCAAAAGCGAACCAGAGCTGTTGGTGGTAGAGAACTCCCGGGTACTGTTATCTTGTGTCGCTGAAGGAGTGCCTCAGCCTACACTGAGTTGGGAGAAAGAAGGCATTGCCCTGACTGTCACAACCGGAGCTTACACCATCCTGTCTTCTGGGGAATTGGTCCTGGATAACGCTCAGGTCAGATAAGCCAAGCCATTCTCCTTACTATTATTCTTCTGGTCTCAACCCACCTGCATATCTTCCCTCACTACATCCTCCTCAAAGTACTCTGGCTGTTGATACCTGGTTGACATGCTTTCTTTTGGTCCACAGCCTGAGGATGCTGGCACTTACACGTGTGTGGCCACCAACAATGTGGGCCAGGATAGTCAGACGATTGAAATGTCAGTGCACACGCACCCAGCATTCACTGAGATCCTGGGAGATCTGGCTCTCAACAAGGGAGATCGCCTATTACTGGCCTGCGGAGCCACAGGCATTCCTCCACCCAAAATCACTTGGGCTTTCAACAATAATATCATCCCTGGTGAGGAAAAAAAAACGTGATTTATTCATTTCTTTGGTGAACGAAATCGTAACATCTTTTACGACTTTTTAGTGCAGGTGGGTCCTGACTTACGATGGAGATTTCGTTCTTGACTTCTTGAAAAGTCAAGAAATGGTCGAGCCTAGTCCTAAAGAATGATCATTAGGGGATAGTATATTCTAATTTGTTAATTGGAGTGAAGGGTGGAGCATACACTACTATACTTGCGTAACAGGGCTGCTACATTTTCCTGCCGTATGAAGCTTAAAATGTAGACTTCTGACCGATCGTCATCATAAGGAGGCCATTGTAACTTGGGCACCACCTGTATTTCATTTTTGCATCTTACTATATAGAAAATCGACACGTGACAAAGAATTAATTTTTTTAGCTGTACATTTTATTCCTCTCACAGATCTGGCCAAAGTTAGCTTGCTGAAGTATTGAGTGTCGTGCTTTGTTTCTGGTTCTAGCACATTACAACCATGTGAATGGCCACAGTGAGCTGGTGATTGAGCCCGTGAGCAAGGATGACGCTGGGACATACTCCTGTGTTGCAGAGAACCGTGTGGGATCCGTCAAATCTTTGGGTTTCGTCTATGTCAAAGGTGCCTGAAAACTTCGTCGGGTTCTAATTTGCTGTTCATGACGAAATCAGAGACATGCTAACACACATGTTCAGAATAGCACCAGAATAGCATTTTAGTCTCAAAACTAAACCTCATAGAGGAAAACTTAAACATGAATCGATAACCATCTCCATTTTTCAATACTCTTCCCTGCATTCCGGGCCCTCCAGAGCCTCCTATAATAGACGGAGATGTCCATTCGAATCATATCGAGCCTCTAGGTGGGAACGCTATACTGAATTGCGAAGTACGGGGAGACCCTCTGCCTACCATCCAGTGGAGCAAGAAAGGCATCAACGTTCGCGCCAGCAGCCGCATACGCCAGCTAGACAATGGCTCGCTGGCAATCTACGGCACTGTGGTACTGTAACTGGAGTCGATTGCTGCACTTTTTTGCACCCTGCGAGTTCAGAATAACCAAATTTTATTCAATTAAAATTGATTTCTCTTCTTTTCTCAGAGCGAGGATGCAGGAAGCTATGTGTGTGTGGCTACGAATGACGCCGGAGTAGTGGAAAGGACCGTCACTCTCACCTTACAGAGTAAAAAACACATGCGAAGTGACCAGTAGTACATGAGGGAAAAAAAAAGGTTTTTGATGTGATTCTAATGGCTGTTTACTTCAGGTTCTCCACTCTTTACTGTGGAACCCATCGATACAGAGGTGGATTCAGGCTCCATCGTGGTGCTAAACTGCCAGGCCCAAGGGGAACCCACACCGGTCATCGAGTGGGCCCGGCAAGGGCGCCCCGTAGTGGCCAACGACCGCATTGCGACACTGTCCAACGGCTCCCTGCGGCTCAGCAGTGCTCAGAAAGAGGACACGGCCGATTACGAGTGTGTTGCCCGTAACCTGATGGGCTCGACGCTGGTGCACGTGGCCCTCACAGTGCGTGGTAAGATCCATTTCTCTGGTTATATACTCATAATTGTGGTGTTAGAGAGGAATTTTATTTCATTCAGTTATGCGTTTCACACATGGCAGTTCATGGAGGCTTCTCTGAGTGGATGGATTGGAGTGCCTGCAGTGTGTCTTGTGGGTTGGGAGTTCAAAAGAGGCTGAGACGGTGCAACAACCCACAGCCTGCCAATGGTGGCCGCCCCTGTTCCGGCTCCGACTCCGAGGCCCGCAGCTGCCACGGCAAACCCTGTCCAGGTTAGTCAACCGAACTATCTTTATCTTTAGGCGTAATTTTAAGCACTTTATTCAGTCTTTTTTCAGTGCCTGTTTGTGTGTATAGTGGATGGTCATTGGTCAGAGTGGACAGCCTGGGAGGAGTGTTCTCATACTTGTGGTCACGGCAACAGGACGAGGGTTCGGACCTGCAGCAAGCCTCTAGCACAATATGGAGGCAGGGCTTGTGAGGGCAGAGCCGTAGAGGTCATCATGTGCAGCATCAGACCCTGTCCAGGTATGTGACATTTGGGAATATTTCTTCTTCACCTCATTGGTTTTTAGGATTAGATGAATCAGGTCAGTGTTTTCTACCCTTTGAAATGTGGTTTAAGGCTTTGGTAGCCTTATTGTTTTGGGCAATGCATTAATATGCTCTCTCTGTTTTGTCATGGAGTGGCTGGGAACTGGGCATCCTGGCTACAGTGGAGCCCTTGCAGTGAAACATGCGGTAAAGGCATGCAAACAAGGATCCGGCTTTGCAACAACCCTCCACCATCGTTTGGTGGACCGGCATGCATCGGATCAGACACTCAAACTCAAGTGTGCACAGAGAGGAACTGCCCAGGTAAGAACGGAGCTACAAAGGTGGACATTTTAGATGTAAATCATGGTGCAATTATGAGACCTGGAAATGGTTTTCAGTGGATGGAAAATGGTCTTCTTGGGTGAGCTGGGGTGCCTGCAGTGTTTCCTGTGGAGGTGGAACCAGACAAAGGACGCGTCTCTGTGCGAGCCCTGCTCCCAAACATGGAGGGAGGCAGTGTGAAGGAAACGATGTTCACATTGACTTCTGCAACAGCGAACCATGCCCTAGTGAGTTTTTACTAAAATTGAGGTGCTTAATCAGTAGAACAGTAGATAAAGGTACCTCTGTTTCTCCGACAGTTCATGGCAATTGGGGTGCATGGAGCACCTGGGGCAGCTGCAGCCGCACTTGCAACGGAGGCCAAATGCGGCGCTACAGGACATGTGACAATCCCCGACCAGCCAATGGGGGTAGAGCATGTGCGGGAACTGACACAGAGATCCAGAAATGCGGCACGTCAAGCTGCCCTGGTAAAACCATTATACATTGAGAAAGTAAAGCATCAGTGGGGGTTGACATGGAGGTTAGCAATTATACTGTCTGTTATAGAGCAATAGAGTACCATTGTGCATTTTTACCTTTTATCCTGAACAAGGAGTTTAAGGTGTTGCTGGGATTTTACCTCATGGCTTTCCAATTCAATGTCCACTGCTTTAACCACAATCCAAAAAAAGCTGAAGTCTTTAGCTGAGTCTACATAGACGATAATGATAAAAGTGTTATTCTGGTTACATAATGGCTAAATGAAAAGATTACAATATAACTTTCATGGCACAATGTGTCATTAATGTATTGATTAACTATTTCTGCTCATATTAGTGGATGGAAACTGGAGTCAATGGCAGCCATGGGGTGAGTGCTCAGCCTCCTGTGGTACAGGGGAACGCACACGGGTCCGTCTCTGTAACAGTCCAGCGCCGACCAACAAGGGCCGCCCTTGCCCTGGAGACTCCACACAATTATCCAGGTGTAACGTCAAGCCATGTCCGGGTAAAGTTTGTAGTTTACTAGTTGCATTTGTATTTCTGGAGTCCATAATCAACCAATTATATTTACATGTATGTACACCTGATTGGTTTTACATGCCACTTTGTTTGCTCAGGTGGTCCCCAGAAGGCCAGAGGGAGCATCATCGGCACCATTAACGACGTGGAGTTTGGCATCGCTTTCCTCAATGCGACGATATACAGTGGTCCATCCGGGGGGAGAGTGATCCAAGCTTCTATCAACAACATACCAAGGAGCCTGGGTCAGAAAATGAATACAATTCGGATGACCTTGCAATATCTAGTCTTGTGGCATTATGCATCTAATAGGCTTCTTGGTTCAATGGTTGTTTTTCCCCCTCTTAGGCCCCGGTATGAGGAAATTGGTCTCTCTTTTGAATCCCATCTACTGGACTACGGCGCAGGAGGTCGGCGAGGCCGTCAATGGCTACACCCTTACAGACGGCATCTTTAGGCGAGAGACCCAAGTGGAGTTTGCAACAGGTGAAGACAGTAGACTTTGAATGGTAGTTCTCGTTAGAGGTCGCCGAGGGGATCAGGCGTCTGCACATCTGCCCTTTTCAATCTGCCTGCATGTCTCACCACATCCATAAACCTCCACCTTGGCCTTCCTGTTTTCCTCCTGACTGTCAGCTAGAACCTCTTCTACCAATATACCCCATGTCCCTTCTCTACACTTTTTTTGTCAATGACTTAGATATGTATAAAAAGAACACAGGGTAGGTTCATCCTGAGTCAAATGTTTTCCTCTGGAGATTTTTCTAGATATTGATGTTTATGCACTTGTTTAAGGGGAGATCCTCAGGATGACCCATGTAGCACGGGGCTTGGACACGGACGGTGCGCTGCTGCTGGACATCGTGGTGAATGGACACTTCCTCCAACTTCCCTCCAACGCAGATATTGGCCTCAAGGTAGAAGCTCTGCACAGCTGTTTTCATAGATATACTGCTATACTTGCTCACGAATGCCCACGTTTTTTTGTTTTTTCTCTCCAAAACAGGACTACACTGAGGATTATATTCAGACAGGTCCTGGGCAGATATATGCTCTATCCACGCGCATGTTCAGTGTGGACAAAGTGAGCATCCCCTATTCCTGGAACCACACCGTTTTATACGAGCCCTCCAGAGGGAAGATGCCTTATCTGGTGCAGAACGGTTGCAAGCGTCGTCCATCAGTGCTCAGTACCGCCCTCTAGAGGAGATTCTGGAATTCACAATCTCTGCTAGCATTTCCAAGGGTGAGGCGTCCGTGTAATATTAATGTGGCTGATCAAATCAGTTTGCATACACTCACCGGCCACTTTATTAGGAACGTCGGCTGGTGTATTTCTGTACATTCATAAAAATGCCACTTTTTTTTTGCAGGTGAGCGTAGCAACCAGTGTCCCAGTGGCTTTGTGCTGGACCCAGCTGGACCATTCTGTGCTGGTACGTTTTAAAACACAGTCATTACTTTTATTCAGAGAGAATTTTCTTCGTAAACAAAATGTGATTCTGGCTTCAAATATATTTCTTACATTTTTAGTAAATGTATAATATGGATAGAAATCATCTCTTGGTGCGTAATCTATTTCTTTGTCCTGCGATAAAGATGAGAACGAGTGTGGAGGAGGCAATCCGTGCTCCCATGCCTGTCATAATGCCATAGGCACGTACTACTGCTCCTGCCCAAGAGGACTTACAATATCTGCTGATGGCAGGACATGCCAGGGTACGACACCACAGCACACATAAAGCATTATATACTTACTTATAACCTCTAAACCCTATAGCAATGTTTTTTAATGTTTACACATTAAAAAATTTTAAATTACACACCAACATGTATTGCCTTCAGATATAGACGAATGCTCGCTGGAGGGACACATTTGTCACAATGGACAAGACTGCGAAAACACTATTGGCTCGTATCGGTGTGTGACACGATGTGGGAGAGGGTTCAGGAGGACCGCGGATGGCTCGAGCTGTTCAGGTTTTTTCCTTTAATATAATTATACATTCTTGTAATCCATATAAACTAAGGTTCCAGGATGCATCTAGTTATATAGACATAATTGAAATAATAATAATAATAATAATATTCTCTATAATGTATAATCGTCCCTAATAGGTTTGATTGATTGATTTGTTGCCAGTATGCTTATGAATTTAGCCGTTTTTGACAGATATAAACGAGTGTCAGGAGTCAAACCCATGCCACCAGCATTGTCTTAACACCATTGGGAGCTTCAGATGTGCCTGCGAGCCCGGCTACCAACTCAGGAACCGCCGCTGCATCGGTCAGTAACGGTATTTTACACGTGCAACTGTTTTTTTGGTGAACCTAAATAAAATATTTCCGTACGATGTGAATCACCTGTATATAATCCATGCCAAAATTCGAATGCTCAGTCTTTGCAACAAAAATAAATAAATAAATAAATAAATACTATTCCAATTGGCATCCATCCATTCCAATGTCCATAAATGCCCATAGACGCCTGATAGATAGGCACATTCCACCGTGATTCCCGAGGGAAGATCGACGGTTAAAGCGGTAGAAGATGAATAGAAAATGAATGACAATGAATCGGATAAGCCAATGAATCCAATTCCACTCCAATTCTAATTCCTACATTAATTACATTCATATTTATTTGTATAGAGCTTTTAACAATGGACTTTTCTTGAATATTTCATTATTAAAACCAGGACATCATAAAGAAGAGCGACGGTTAAAAAAATAGTTTTTACACTTTTACTTTTAGTTTTTTTATACTTTTGCATGTTTTTTCCTCCATAGAATTAGCAGAAAATCACTCTATATGCCTTGATTTCAAAAGTAACAGATAGAAAAAATGTAGAGAAAACCTGGTGTGATTTAATGAGGTTAATATTGATGTTTTTGCTAGAGATGATGTTTACGGGTGGTGTAGCTGTGGCTTCAGTGAAAGGAGACATGTTGAATTGGATTAATAGCATTTATTCTCATTGTATGAGATTCATGTCTGTGATGCGTCGCTCGGTTAAACTGCTTTTTTTGGTCATATTAATGGTTTCTGTAGCTATGACATCATAATGATGGTTATGATGGTGGACTGACTTCCAGTAGGACACCATGTTTGAAATACACTGCCCGATACTGAGCTCCATATGAGCAGAGGTGTCAAGTAACGAAGTACAAATACTTTGTTACCTTACTTAAGTAGAAATTTTGGGTGTCTATACTTTACCGGAGTGATTCTTTTTCAGCCGACTTTTTACTTCTACTCCTTACATTTGCACAGAATTATTTGTACTTTCGACTCCTTTACGTTACTCCTATTTCATTTCGGCTTGTTTTTATTCGTCGGATAGACTGAATGTGATTCTTAAAAGTGATTATTTCTCCACTACTGGCTTCGTCCTCCTCAAATTAAGCTACGTTAAGGCAAGGCAGTTTTATTTATATAGCACTTTTCATACACGATGGTTATTCAAAGTGCTTTACATGAAAGGAAATAAAATAATGGTAAAAATAATTACAAAAAAAAGTAATAATCAACAATGAAAACATTAAAAATGATTTTAAAAACAGGAATAAAAATGATTATGAATAAAATGCAGTGCAAAAGGTTCAGTAAATGCACAAGAGAACAGATGAGTTTTAAGTCTGGTTTTCAATGTGGCTGATGTTTTAACACAGTAAAACATTACAGTAGGGAGTTCTGTAGAGAGACGTTTGATGTTAGTGATCGCGATTGAATCTTTTGTCCTAAATTCCATTTTTCCCCCTTACGTTTTACTTTTTATACCCCCCCCCCCCCCCCCCCCCCTTCCCAGATGTTAACGAGTGCAGACAGAGAGTGTGCCGTTCGGACCAGCAGTGCAAGAATACCCGCGGCGGCTACACCTGCATCGACCTCTGTCCGACTGGCATGACCAAAGGCGCCAACGGCACATGCATAGGTCAGTGCGTAGTCCAAAAAAAAAGCCCTATTTGCCTAACGGTCACCTCCAGGTTTCTCATGAGTCCCCCGTTCTTCACACAGACATCGACGAGTGTCGGGACGGCACCCACCAGTGCAGATACAACCAGATTTGCGAGAACACCAGAGGCAGCTATCACTGCACCTGCCCCAGGGGTTACCGCTCTCAGGGTGTGGGGCTGCCCTGCATTGGTATGTACATCCCCCTTTAGAAATAAAGCATCACCTGGCTGCTTTGGCGCTGCGTTCTGTCCACATGCATCCACCCGAATCTAATTTCCTTCCCAGATGCATCACTTTCTAATAAACACACTCGCCTCGCTTGCATGCATTACTGCATTGCTGCATCGAGATCATGAGCGGACGTACCACAGATTCAGGATGAATTCCGTGGGGGAGGGAATAGGGGGTCAGGCAGGTGAGTCTGCTCTCACAGCAAGCTTCTTTTCTCCCTCTGTTCTTTTTTTTAATTATTATTATTATTATTATTTCTATCTTTTACCTTTTACTTTCTGTCTTCTTCTTCCTTTGAATGCTTTGCTTTGCTCTGGAAATCTTGAATGATAGTTTTTTTTACATGCATTACATCATGGCTGATAACCAATAAACATTAGAGCGAAAAAAGACGAGTGTAAAGAAAAAAAAAGTGTAATTAGGATTACTTTATTGACAAAGATGCCCTTTTTCACCCCCCCCTGTTATTTTGCTTCACCGCTTTCCACTCACTTTTCTCTTACATTTCATTCCTTCTGCTTCTCTTCCACTCTGTCCATTTCTATCTCCCTTGCTACGAGAGCAGACATAAACGAGTGCGAGCGTGTGCCGATGCCCTGCGCCTACCGGTGCTTGAACAGCCCGGGTAGCTACACGTGCACTTGCCCTCCCGGCCGCTACTTGCTCGGGGACGGGAAGTCCTGCGCCGGGCTGGAGCGCTTACCCAGATTCGAAAGCCTCTCGTACGGTTTCCGCGCATCGCAATCCGCCCCGGAGCGGAGCTCCTCCCAGCGTCGCTACCACAGCCTGGCGTCTCAGAGCTACCACTCCTACACTGCGGACGGCAGGAACTACAGGCTTCCTTCACGCTCGCGTAGGGCCGCTAAGACATGCCCTTCTGGCTTTATTTCAGAAGGGAATAAATGCATAGGTAATGCTTTCTAGTGGCTTTTGAATCCTATGTCCTGTAGGGCATTTTAAAATGACCCCCATATGTGAAAACGGCCTGGAAATTTGATTTATTCACTGATCTGACTTTCAGTGTCAGTCAGTGGATTTTTTTTTGCTTCATATCGAATTGTTCTCTATTCGATTCTCCACAACAAAGTATTTTTTACTTTAGAGTTGTGTTTTTTTTTTTTATGTGTAGATATCAACGAGTGTGAGCAGAGGGACATGTGCCAGCATGAGTGTATCAACACACCAGGAAGCCACAAGTGCTTGTGTCCTGGCGGATATCGCCTCATGACTAACGGCAAAACGTGTCAAGGTAAAGGGAAAACAAAATACCCACGATGTCTCTTTAAACGTGCTTTAAAAACTATTAAAAGCTGCTGATGTGTTTCGCCCCGTGTGTGAGTAGATATTGACGAGTGCTTGGAGCAGAATATCCAGTGCGGTGCGAACAGGATGTGCTTTAACATGAGAGGGAGCTACCAGTGCATCGACACGCCGTGTCCACCCAACTACCAGCGAGAGCCGGAGTCTGGGTAAGACGCGTTACTCCTAATAAAGGCAGTGGTGAGGGCCACATAATAAATATGAACGTATCCATTTATAAATATAATTATCTTAATCCATAATTCTAAATAATAAATATAATATAGCGCAGTATAGTGCTCTCAGTGCAGTGCCCAGTCTTGGCACTGTCTCAAACCAAGCAGTATCGTTAGTCCGCCTCTAGAGGGCGCTCTTGTAATGACCTGAAAGTCTTTTTTTTTTTTTTTGCTTATAGCCGACATTTCCAGAGATCAACTATTGGTGCTTCGATCTCTATTAATAACATTTTATTTCAAAAGACAAACTATCAAATAAGGGGCAATGTGGTTTAGTAATTAGCATGTTCGCCTCACACCGCCATGGTCCGGGTTGTGTGTGGAGTTTGCATGTTCTCCCCGTGCCTCAAAGGGTTTTTCTCCGGGTTCTCCAGTTTCCTCCTCGTCCAAAAACATGCACGGTAGGTTGATTGGCACCTTGGAAAATTGTCCCTAGTGTATGAATGTGTGTGTGTGAATGTGAGTGTGAATGTGAGTGTGTGTGGCATTCCATCCTGGGTGTATCCTGCCTTAATACCCATAGACGCCTGAGATAGGCACAGGCTCCCCGTGACCCGAGGGAAGATCGGATATAGCGGTAGAAAATGAATGAATGAATGAACTATCAAATACAAATATGATACAGAATAAAGTATAACCTCAAAGTGGCGCAGACCAAGTGTCAGATTATTGATCAGTGACAAGAATGATAGATAAATATAACAACCCCCCCCCTCCTAATTGCCCACCCCTGCTCTAAACCCTCAAGTCACTGTAGGTAAGGTCTGCCAGATGCTATAAACGTACATTTTTAATCATAAATGGTTCCTCCCATTTTATTTAAACAGCCAATACCATCATTCTTAGCAGTTTATTATATGTTAAGGGCGGGGCAGATGGGATTCTAGTGACCATTTGATTGAAAGCACATTTTACCCCCTTCCCCCCCCCAGCTTCTGCCTGAAGAACTGTCCTCCCAATGACCTCGAGTGCGCCCTGAGCCCCTACGCTCTCGAGTACAAGCTGCTCTCCCTGCCCTTCGGTATCGCCGCCAACCAAGACCTGATTCGACTGGTGGCCTACACCCAAGACAGCGTGGTTCACCCGCGCACCAGTTTCCTTATGGTGGACGAGGACACCACGCTTCCCTTCGCCCTGCGCGATGAGAACCTGAAAGGCGTCCTGTTCACGACGCGCCCGCTCCGCGAGCCGCACACCTACCGCATGAAGGTCCGAGCGTTATCGTACGCCACCGACGGAGCCATCGAGTACCAGACCACCTTCATCGTCTACATCGCCGTCTCTGCCTATCCTTACTGAAAGCACTTTACCACACGAACGGGCCCGTGTGTGTGTGTGTGTGTGTGTCTGTGTGAGAATATGTGCGAGTTTGTGTGTGTGTCTGTGTATTCAGTTATAGATCCACCACTTGAAGAGCGTTTTTCAGACGTCACATCAGGCCTCATAGATTGAGCAGCCAAGCTGAAGAAAACTTAGCATTAACCCCTGGGGTACTCCAACTGCTTTACCTGTGGCTGGTTTCCATGGTGAAGCCTGAAAGGCGTAGAAAGGTGGATGAAGCCTCTGATTTTGGTCTGTGTGTTACGAAAAGCCAAATTGTGTACAAGGACACATTGTTTTTTTTTTTGTTTTTTTTTTTAAAAAGGACAAGTATACAGTACGTCTATGTCTACCTATTAACTTATTGGAAAGTGCTTGAAAACAAGAATTTCAAAGAAGTGTTTATTGCGTGTGCTGCGTTTTCACCGTGCCGTACCATCAAAAAACTAGAATTACAATCTCCGTCTCAGGTAAGCACTGTGTTCCACCTATAAAGCCTTTTCTTATCTATTTTTTATTCGTATCTATGTACAGGAAAAAAAAACACACTTTTTTTTTTTTAATTACAGGTTTATACACAAGTTTCATTCAAGATTTATAACAAAGATGTATATCTATTTTTTATTATCTGTATATAAGCATTTGATTTCGCTATTGCCGCAAACAATAAATGTACAAACAACTGATATGTGGTGTAGCGCTGTTCAAAAGGAAACGGCTATGACGAAGTCGTATAAATCTTTTATTCATTCTTTTCAAAAGCAAAGTTAAAAAAAAACTCAGTAAGGCAGTTTATACACCAGTTTGTAGAATGTGTTTTGCACTTGGCCACAAGAGGGAGACAAATCCATACATCGCCAGTGTTTACGAGTAATAGTTGAGACTTTCCGCTCAAATCCTTCCTTTTCAACCTCTCACAACATGCCAAGCTGTTTCTTTGTAGGAATGTGGCCCTGAAATGAACCTAAAAAACTAAAAAGTATTATGATGGATCGTATTTTAGGATACGACAAATTTGTAACAATATTTGAAATATTGAAATACAACATCTGAGGTGGAATCAGAAAATTTTAAGAACAGCTTTTTACACGAAGGTACTTTATTTATCTATGTTTATGCAATATCACATTCGGATTAGTCCCTCTTTGGGGCAAACTTTGAGCTGAGCTTGCATCAAATGTGTTATAATGCGTAAGTGTGATTATGCCATTTTTGTAGTCAGAATAGCACCAGCTCCTGATATCGTTTGGTACACTGATTTATGAAGGGCGGCCCTCCATGTAACTGTGCATTGGGTGCTGCCATCTGTTGGCAGGTTAGAGAACTACTCGCAACGTTTTGATATAACAGCATATGCATGTATGATCCGCCCTCCACCCACGACGGCATAAACTCATCCACTCATCTATATATCTATATATATATATATATATATATATATATATATATATTATATATATATATATATATATATATATATATAAATTTATTTATTTTTTACATTTTTTTATAGTGTGCTGTGATTTTTATGAACAAAGTACAGTATACCAACCCTTACTGATCGTATGATATTTTAATTAAATTATAATAATTACATTTGGGAACTACCTGTTTTAGCTTTTTTTGAAATTTCCGAGGCACAAGAAATGACCATCACTAAAGTATGAGTTGTTGAAAAAGGTTTGCACTTAAGAATGCACAACTGGGTATTTATTTTCAGCTGATATAAAAAAAAACGGATAATAATAATATTAATACAATGCCCAATCCACTGGCATTCGACTCACAGGATTTCCGTAGCATTAATGTTTCCATAATTTGCATAACCCATGATAAATCAGGAAAGCAATCCTGTTGAAGGTGCCGGCTGAAAACGCTCCCTTGATGAGATACACACGATACTGTGGATGAAGTAAATGAGAGCAGTAATATGATGTAATAATAATAATAATACTAATACACAAGAACGCGGTCGTTCCCTGGACAAGTCACAAGGAAGTGTCGTACATCTGTGTGTGTGTGTGTGTGTGTGTGTGTGTGTGTGTGTGTTGTGAGCACCCGGTGCTCTTTGGTTGTCTACAAAGTGAATACAGGTTTAACCGGCTACAACAAATGAAACCTTAATCCATATAAAAAAAATTTATTGGAAATTATATTCTTTTAAAAAAAAAACATAAAACACTGCTTGAGTAAGTAAGATGCGAGATGCCTTTCCTGAGTGAAGCGAAAAAAGATGGTGAAAGTGTATGGATGTCTGCATGAGCGATATGGAAAGATCGAAAGAAATAAAAAGCGAATGTGTGAGATTTGTGTTATTGTTCGCAGCACCCTGTAAAAATGTCGTCTTTGATCTGAATGCGCAGGCCTCCTGTAGCGTTCGGAGCGTGGAGGTCGGGGGTTTAGACGGTTTTCCGTGCCGTCAGTACTCTGACGATGCAGCCCACCCCTCCTGCAGAGAGAGCCTGAGGAACGAAAAATCATTTCTGATTTCACAAAGAACTACCGTTATTCTCCCAATAAGATAACATACATACAGTGTACCACCCCTAATGATTATCATAATGAATATTATGATAAGAAAGAAGGTTTTTTTTTATTGAATTTTTTTTTTGCATAACCCCCCCCCTGTAAATATAGATTTATAGAAATATTTAATTCTCTAAATTTATTTTTGATTGGGGGCACGGTGGTTTAGTGGTTAGCATGTTCGCCTCACACCACCAGGGTCCGGGTTCAATTCCCGTCTCGGCCATGTGTGTGTGGAGTTTGCATGTTCTCTCCGTGCCTCAGGGTTTTTTTCTCCGGGTTCTCCGGTTTCCTCCCCGGTCCAAAAACATGCACAGTAGGTTGATTGGCACATTGGAAAATTGTCCCTAGTGTATGAATGTGTGTGTGTGGGTGTGTGTGCCCTGCGATGGGTTGGCATTCCATCCAGGGTGTATCCTGCCTTAATGCCCATAGACGCCAATTTAACTGATTTCATTTTGTTTCCTGATTTGCTGTAAATGTCAGGGGGAATTTTTTTAAAATATATATTGTCAAATTATATTGTCTAAAATTAGGACCCCCCCTTACGGACGTTAAACGTGAAATTAAAAAACCGCCAGTAGGTGGCAGCACATTGTTAATAAATAAGTGAGCCATTGTGATTGAACCGAATCATTTAAACGGGTGATTCATTCGGCAACCAAACACCAAGATGTTGCTCTAAGAAAGAAAAAGATAGCTGTGGCTTTGTTTCGAGTTATTTTTGTAGGCGAAATCAGGACAAAGACAGGCAATGTGGCGCCTAAAACCTAACGTAAGTCTCTTATTACGAAAATTCACGTTTTTTTTTAGCTGTTGTATAAAATCGATATCACGTGTTATTTTTTTTTTTGGAGGAAAAAGCGGCACTTTTGTGTGATGTTAATGATTTTATATGACATTATATTATATCTACAAATTTCGTTTAAAATCATTTTGAATTAATTTTGATAAAGGGCTCGAAATGACACGTTCTAAATGCGCATGCGTGCTGCTCTATATCGCAAACCCAACCGATACAGCGACAGAGGGCGCGAATAAATCACGTGATGTCGATATATCGCTTGGGTTTTGCGATATACTCGATAATGTCAACATCGTTAAAACAATTAAGATGATACCGTAAACGATATATACCACATGATTTTCATTCCCGTTTTTATTATTTTCCCAGTATCAAGGGTGTTTATATTTTCTGCTTATGTGGTCATTTAAATGAATAATTAAATCACATAATACATATAATAAATAGTACTACAGGTATCGGGTTCGGAGTCAATATGCAGAGCTCCTAAAGATGTCCAAGAGACATTTTACAACACTTAAAAACGATTATTGTGGCTTATTCAGGGTTTCTTCTGCCAAGTTAAGAATTTTAAGACTATTGAGAATAAAATGTAAGACCTACATCACATCAAATACACCCAAATATGTTGTTGGCAGTGCCTCTGGGGGTTTTTCTCCGGTTTCCTCCCGGTCCAAAACATGCACGGTAGGTTGATTGGCACCTTGGAAAATTGTCCCTAGTGTATAAATGTGTGTGAGTGTGTGCCCTGCGATGGGTTGGCATTCCATCCAGGGTGTATCCTGCCTTAATGCCCATAGACGCCTGAGATAGACACAGGCTCCCCGTGAACCGAGGGAAAAACGGATATAGCGGTAGAAGATGAATGAATGAATGAATGTTGTCAACCTTAACTGTGCCCTAAATTTTATTTTATTTTTTTCAAAAAGAAAATATTGCTAAATCCGCACTGCAGGAGCATTTTGATTAGGGTTAATACACTAATTAAGACCTGTTTAAAATGAAAAGATCTAGAACAGTGATATTTAAGACACTTTTAATTTGTAAAACTCAGAAACGCCGAAACTCTGTAAATGCAATAAGACCAAACAAAATACACACTTTTTATAATCAATAAAGTATCCTATGTACAGACAAGCAGATGAGTCCAGAAAACCAACAGAAAACGTTAATTACATGTTGAGTTACATGAAAAATTGTGAAGGATAAAGCTTAATGTGCCTTAATGCCATTTGACTGCATTCTTAAAAGACTAATCTAAACCTTAACTGTTTGTCTGTACATAGTATGCTTTATTATTAATGTGTTTACTGAGATTGGTCTTTTAAAAATTGTCAGTGCATTTTTTTCACATTAAGTATTTTATAATGTCCCATCTAAACTGTCTAGCTTGAATCTGATCCACGATACAATAAAAGACCCAGGGACCGCTCTCTCAAAGGGAACGAATAAAGGGTCAAATTATATAACGGCTTTCCAATCCTTCTATTAGTTTGACTGAGGCTTACAAATCTTCCTGTGTTACTTAAGCGCGTGATAACAAGTCCGAACAGAGATTTGGCTGATTAGCGGTACGGTACCTTTTCGTGCCACTGGAGCAGGATGGCGCTGCTGTTTTCCGATGGCCGCTCGAAGCCCTTGTAGATGTACTTCATCAGCAGGTCCACGCCGTTCTTATCCAGGGACTGCACGCCCTTCTCGATGTCACTCGCCTTGAAAGCGCTGAGCACTTTGAGCACCAGGCCTTCCGCACGGTCCTGCACGAATACACAAATCAATCCACATCACTGCGTCCTGCTTGGAACTAATTATACACCAACCTGGTAGGTTTTGATTACATATATGAATTAAATAAAGCCGCCTTTTTTAAGAGCCAAATGAAGACATGGCTAAATTATTCTCATGTGACTCATATGATCTGTTATGAATTTAATGATAACCCCAAGCCATGATGCTAATGTATAGAATTTCTCAATAATCAAACAAAAGTATTGGCACTTTTCCAAGCACTATTTCTACAAACCGTTTCCACAAACTTGGTAAAATGTACGTTTGCTAGCATGAAACTTTCCCTTTACTTGAACTATTAGACCCAAACATGTTCTAGCATAACAATTCCCCTGTGCCCAAAACCAGCGCCATAAAAATCTGCATTTATTTAGACCATTTCAACAGCCATTTGTCCTTGGATGTTGCCGTGTAGTTAACGTGTATGTTTCTAAACATTATAATATTACCGTTAATTCTGTCTTGCAGTTAAAAACATCCAAGATAAACTGGGATGAATGCTCTTTCAGGCTAGGAATTAACCTGATGTAGAACAAAATGCTAATGTTTGGATTTCCCCCCCAAAAAAATCCACACACCATGATTTTTGGATTGCAGCAGTGTAGAACTGGATCTGAGATGCATTTAATAAAAATATAAAATAAAACAAAAAGTGAATGTGTGGAAATGTTTTATACTGCTATTTTTTGGAAGGTCACTTAAGGGTTTCTTGTGCAAGGCTGTTCAGATCCAGGGGTGCTGAGAAGGTGATATTGATCCTATTGAACACCTTTGAGGTGGATTGGAACATCAACTCACTTCACCTACATCACCACTATCTGAACGATCACAAATCTCCATGAAAATCTTTCCAGAAGAGATGAGCTTATTATAAGCAGGGCCTGAATGTGGAACGGGACGTTCAAAACTAAGTAAATACTGATCCACATGACCACAGTGTTTAAGACGCATTACCAAACCAAAAGCAACCAATCAGCACTCACCTTGACATTCTGATTCTTGGTATTGATCGGTGGGTTTTTCAGCACGGCCTTTAATGCTTCCATGAGGTTCCCTTTACAGGCCGGGAGTCAAGGCGTCAATAACAAGGTGATTATTATTAGAAAAGATAAACATTGAAAAGTGTATGCAAGTCAGGCTGTGTGACGTTCAAACAGCAGTGAACCAGAAACAGGAAGTTTACTCACAAGCACAATGGTCATATATGGAGAAGAAATTGACTTCCTTAACTTGTGTGATGTGCTACGTGGTAACACAGACACTGTTTGGCCATCAGTGTCTATTTATTATAGAATAATAATAATACTTTATATTAATTACAGTGTGCTGGTGGGGGGGGGCAAATCAGCTCACGTGATCCTGAATCTCAGGAATGTGCTTGGAATACATGTCCAGACATCCACCAGACTCATCCTAGAGGACGAGACGAAGGCGTGGATTGCAAGTCCCACTTCCAAACCCTAAAGATCTTCCAGTATACATCATATGCAATCAGTATCATTATCTGATACTGATTGTGCCATTGTGATCAATAATACATTTATACATTGTGAAAAGTGAACGATCGATCTGTTTTGTTTTTCCATATTGCATTAATAATATGGAAATCGGAAATTGCATTGGACTAGCAAAGCCATGCTCCGGAAAATGACACCAGGATTTAGTTGCAATGCACGACGCAAGCTTGGAATAATATAATCAGAAGGTTATGATGTAAACAAGTGTGTGCAGAGAAGTTAAAATAGATGTGTATATAATACAATAAAGCACCATAAGGAAGGATATTGTCTGATAAGGGAGTCGACTTCTGCTTCGTCCGGACCCAGCTGGTTCTCCGCTCCATCCTCCTCGTCTACAAACTTGTTCTCGTCGTATTCATCCACATCGACTCTGCGGAATCGGTCCGGATACGGTGTTTTTCGACATGATGCTCAATTCACGCTTTTTTAACCCTCTTTCTTGTTCTCCTTCTCCCCGTTTACCCGTTATACCCTGGCGGTAAAAAAAAAAGAAAACAGCTGGACTGGAGCTCGCTTCCTCAATCCACGCCCTCGCCTGCTGCGTTTCACTCACTCATTCACTTCCTCATCCGGGCGCCCCTAGTGGCCGAACTCAGAACTGTCCGTCGTTTATTCATTATAGACGCACTGTGGATTGCAAGAGTATTGGGACGCCTGAGGTCCATGTGTGCAAGTACTTAAGCATCCGAAGTATTGTGATTTATTTTGGATAGAATAAAGTTCCTATTATCTTTTTAGCCTAATCAATGTAAATCTAGCTCTTATCAGACATCATCATCAAGAATGCTATTAATTACCCAAACATCAGTTGATCTCTATTCAATTGAAAAAATGCAGATAATAAAAAAAAAACAAGGTCACACATGTTAAAATCAAGAGCTTCTTCCATCATTTATTCCTCCTAAATGTGCTGAATTGTATGCTGGTGATTAATAGATACCACCAAGAGCCGATCAAAACAAATTCTACACAAAAAGAGCATGCTCTACCCTGATTGGTGACATTCTGCGTGCTTGAGCAATTTCCATCCATTTATAAATGCATTTAAAAAGAATTAACAGCTTATTGTGCAAAAATGTAGTCAAGCAAAACGAGGATTTGGAAATGGAGTGACGTAAAAGGCTCCCCAAATGGAAAAATTAGTATAGTACAGTAATTACTTTTTGTTGTTGTTGATTATCTGAGCGATTTTTGTTCAGATCCTGGTCCTGACCCTGCAAATACTTGCAGTGTGAATATATATATTAGTATCGGGCCTTGCAATTCGCACCCTTCAGTGGTGTCCTTCCTGAATCAATATAGACACGCTATAAACGTGTGTATGCATTTGTTTCTGTGCTAACAATAATATCTGTGTTCTTTGAATCACCGTCTCTTTTATTATTATAAAGTGAAGTTGGTTCTAATTAGTTGCAGTGCATTCAGATTTGCATGATATTTGTTGAAATATGACATTTATACGTTATGTTGGTTCAGTGGTTTAGATGAACTGGAAGAAAGTTCTATGGACAGATGAGTCGTGGTATTTTTTGTTTAAAGCTGTTCTTCATGCAACAAGTGTAGAATCCGTTTTAAAACTTTTATGATGAATAACGTGGCTTTCTGGTTTACTCTTTGCTCGGTCACGTGCAGCCACGAAGTCGCGATTAGCTGAACCCGTGGACTCGTGGTGACGTCATTTCCCACTGCGCTGTGTCTCGGGTTCGCGAACCTTACGGGCGAGAGTGAACGATAAATAAACAACTAAACAAAAGAACAAAGAAAGAATGGTATTTATTGGTCTACGGGGGTAAAATGTACGTGTTTTTTGTGCAGCAAAATAATTCAATTCGAAAGCAGGACCGATAAGAAACGTTTGTCTCCGTTCCCTGTGTGCGTCGCCATCTTGGTTTGACGTCACTTCCTAAAGAAATTCCGAGTTCAAAGCGGGTTTTTAAAAACGCCGTGTTTCCAGTGCTGTGGGCGGGAATTACAGGTTGTAATTAACACGGAACTCGGGATTGGTGTTTGGACTTCGAGGTTAATTAACAAGCGAAGGGTCTCGTGTTTCAAAATGGCCGAGAAACTCCAAGCAGTCAAGGAGCGTCTTTGCTCTTCCATTGACGAGGCCAAGGACAAGCTTTACCGCCTTGCAGACACGATATGGAGTCACCCCGAGCTGGCCTACAACGAAAGACAAGCTCACGGAACTCTGGTCCACTTTTTCCGGCAGGAGAAAGGATGGAATGTGGAGGCAAATTATAAACTAGAAACGGCTTTTCGGGCTACGTGGGGAGGGGCAGATGGGGTAGATGGTGGCTCTGGGGTGAATGTGGGGTTCCTGTGTGAATATGATGCTTTGCCTGTTATAGGACACGCTTGCGGTCACAACCTAATAGCAGAGAGCGGAGCTGCTGCAGCACTCGGCCTGAAGGCGGCGCTGGAGAGCGAGGGGGCGTGGCATGCGTCAATTAAGGTGCGCCAATTAAGCGTGTTGCATAGCAGGTATCATTCCCGACTGTACACACTTCACTGTTGTGGTCCAAATGATCTGTATTTATGTTCCAGGGCCACCAGAGCTAACAAAGTTTGTCCACTCGAGTCCACTCTCATACCTCATAAGGCAACCTGGAAAAACTATCCACATATGGCTATTTGGCCAAAAATTCGGTTAAAAAATGATAAATCGGTCGACCATAAATCTTGGCTTCTAAACTCCATAATCAATGTAAATCATTATACAAGGTGTCTTTAAAACCTGCTTGAACTCTCACACTTGGCGTTCCGTCCACATTGCCGTGTTTTTATTTCCAGAGGCACACTTAAGCAATAGCTTACCAAATTTTTTTTTTTTAGATAACAGTGTTGGGAACTCCAGCAGAGGAGGAGGGAGGCGGGAAATTGGATTTGCTGCAAGCAGGAGCTTTCGAGGGTCTTGACGTGGTGTTTATGGCTCATCCCACTCAGAAGAACGCTGCCTATCTGCCAGCTATGGCTATACAAGGGTAAATAATAAATGTTCTCTCTATTTGATTTTGCCAATCTGTAAATTCTCAATATATTAATATATCTCAATACCATATATATATATAATCATCGCTGGGCGGAATTAAGAAATGAGGGCTGGAAATAATCACCTGAAATGTAATTATAATTGGTAAAAATCTTAAAGTAGCTTTTCCTTGTGAGAAGACTTCGAAATCAGATATCTTCTTTTTGAACTCGAGTGCATTTGGCGAAATAGTTGGTGGTCATTCTGCTTGTTGTCTAAAGTATACTTGCAAGCATTTATGTGGCAAAACCCTCTTTTTACTTGAAAATGCTTTTAATGATTGATATTGTGCTCATCAGTTTTTAATGTAATGTAAAAGCAGCCAGTAGGTGCCGATTTATTCCCATTTTATCTTACAGCGTGCTGGTGAAGTACCACGGGCGTGCATGTCATGCATCTGCGTATCCCTGGGAAGGAGTAAACGCTCTAGACGCAGCCGTCCTGGCCTACAGTAACATCTCTGTGCTGCGCCAACAGCTCAGAACCGACTGGAGGATCCACGGTGAGCTTGTGTTATTAAAACCCACAAAGTCAGTGTACAAGTATATCCTGATAACAGGACAGTGTTTATTGGCAGGTCAGGCATGTAGCTTTATTTATAGCTGATGTATGGAGTTTTATTGATGTGTGTATTGTAGTGAAATAAGATTTTTTTTTCCCCCTTGTATCCCATAGATGGATTTGGGTCTCCTAGATGGCTGGTTCCCAACCTGGCCATTAGGGGTCGCCAAAGATTTCATTTATTGCAGCAAATAATAATTAATACACCTGGAAAAGTACTATTGTTTTGTTCAAAAAGAAAGTTATTCTGTTCCAACTGATATTAGATTTTAGATACCAAAATATACAAAAATTAATTATCTGATTAAATGATACGATTTTACTTTGCTCCTGTTGTTACTTCATCAGTTAAAAAGCAGAGCCTGTAAAGAAAAGTCTGCATGTTGTCACACGTTTTAAGGGAATAAGTGAAATGGATTGATTTGCTGATAATCATTTGAACATATTAAAATAGGCTTCTGTCATTTGTTCATGCTTCTGCGTAGACTAATGTTTATAACAAAATACCGGTGCAATTCTCCATTTTATTAGTACTGGTCCGTAAAAAAAATGATGCCTGTAGTTCACTATAGGGGGCGGAAACTGAATTTTTATTTCTTTTTCTCTCAGATGCCCTTTCATGTTGGAGAATCTTCAGGCATGAAACTTCCAATTTATTTTTATGTTTGTTTTATTTTTAGTTTAAACAGATTTGCGTAGTTTTTATTGGTTGTTTTACTAAAAATAAAAATAAAGTTCCATTATTGTAATTTATTCACTTATTTGCCATAGATTGATTTGGTATTGTGGTATTGTCAAAATGTAGGTATCGTGACAACACAAGTGCAGACTGGAGTTTGACATTTGTGTTTTTCAGATCATGAAATACAACACAGTCAGAACATTAAAGTAGAGCCAGTGATCCAGAGTTTAAAAAGTTCGTTGATGTTGTTGTTGTTGTTATTATTATTGTTAAAGCACATAGATCTATACCCAACAGTCCAGGTCACGTTGAGTGTCTGAAGCATCACACACTTGTGTGTGTCTTGTCTGACTCAGGTATCATAAAACACGGAGGTGTGAAACCCAACATCATCCCAGACTATACCGAGCTGGAGTATTACCTGCGCACGTCGTCGCACCGAGACCTGGCCAAGCTCAGAGCCAAAGCTGAGGCTTGTTTTCGCGCCGCTGCTCTGGCCACAGGATGTGAGGTTGGTGCACAACTTTTTACCTGCTGTCGTGTTTGACTGCTCAGCTTGTGATGGTTCTCACTACCACACACACACTTACACTTGTCCAGATTACATTGAGGGGGGGGGAAGTTGATCAACGGAAGAGCCAAAATGACCTGACAGTATTGTTTATGACTGGGGTCCTCAACTTTTTTCAGGTCATAGACTCCCCCACCCGGTACAAAAATGTAAAACTCCGAAAAATCACTGATATAACTCCCAAATCAAGGGGGGGGGGGGGGGGGGGGGGGGGGGGGGGGGGGGGGGGGGGGGGGGGGGGGGGGGGGGGGGGGGGGAGGGTTGACCATGTAAATAAAAAAAAACCAGTCAGATTACGCAAGTTATATTATTAAAACCAGGGGTAGGAACACTGTAACCCTTTGGCCACATCAGGCCCCTTGGTCCTTTTAATCCGGCCCGCCGCAGAATTGTTCAGAATTGTCTCAAATCATCATCATATCATCATTATGACTTCATTCATTTGATCTTGTCCTGTAATTGCCCGAAGTTTCCTCTAGGTGGCGCATTAGGGGCGGTGATGCATTGCGTATTAAGATGAACTCCTTTTATATGTTTGTTATATGTCTGCATCTGTTGTACATGCACCGTTTTCTGTACATTTTCATATTTTTAAATCTCTCAAACTATTTCTGCATCATAACATGTTTTGCAGTTAAAATAAGAATTTATTAATACAAAGTTCAGTTTTATTTTATATTCACTTTTATAGGTTTGCAGTTACATGTTTTTCCCTATAGATTTACATAAGCTTTAATTTTACTAAACCTTTAATGAAATTATCAAAATATTATCGCTCATGTTATCTTTTACGTTTTACACGTTGTTGTTTTTTTATTAGTTTGTGTGGTTCAACATTTATCGCTATACCCCATGCAGTACCGCTAGGGGTCGCGGATTCCCACTTTAAGACGCACAGTTTATGGTACCCATGTGATTCTTTCTCAAACTTCTTATAAGAGCTTATTATTAGCAATAATCATAGTGAATTATTTGTTTGTTTGTTTTTTGTACTAATTTATTTGGAGACTCCAGATGGAACGAGATGTTCAGAAAGAAGCAGATCCCAGTTTTCTAGTTTCATGTCCATAAAACTTTTTCCATATTATATTGGAGTCAATTGTGTGTATAAAGTATAAGAATGGGAAAATCAATAACGTATAGAAATCGCATGTTCCTTGTAGGTCGAGCTCCTCTTCGATAAGAATGAGTTTTATGAAGTCCTGAAGAATGCTGCACTGGAAGACCTGTATGAGAAGAATGGGAAAGCTCTTGGCATGAAGTTCACCACGGAGGGGCTTTTCAGGTAAAGTAAAAACTAAACAAGATTTTGTATATTAGTTACAAATAGAGTTTTATGATCGGAATCTCCTTGCTTGCAGGCTCTACGGATTTCGGAAACGTGAGTCACGTCGTCCCGGGGATTCACCCTTATTTCTACATCGGCTCTGAGGCGCTGAATCACACTGCGGAGTATACGGCTGCTTCCGGTAAGTCTGAAATCTTTTTTTTATTTTTAAATAAACACCCCATTCTCTATTCAATCCCCCATTCGCTCCTATAAGGACCTCCAAATTACAGGGACGATGTTCCTTTATATTTTGTGAGATGTTTATTCAGTTTGCGTTAGTAAATAATGATATCGGGAGGAAGCGAGGAGAATATTCCGTGCTACAAGACGTTCAGCGGAACTGTTTCGACTCTGGTGCTCTCGCAGGTGCAGATGAAGCGCAGTTTTATACCCTGCGTGTCGCCAAAGCTTTGGCCATGACTGCACTGGATGTGATCTTCCTCCCTGGAATGCTGGAGAAAGTCAAACGGGAGTTTCAGGAGACCAAACTCAGAGAGGAGACCACTTTCAACAGGAGAAACATAGAGAGAGACACACCAACAAATGTTGTACAGAAAGAACAGGATTAATAATCATAGTGAATAATTTTTATTTATTTTATACTGATTTATTTGACTGATTTGTAAATGAAGAGTTAGTAATGCTATTAGAATCTTTAAATACCATTATTTATTATTAATGTCTAGATCTCTTTGTAATTTTCTAATACCGTAATGTATCGAATCTAGCTTTTCTTATACCATAAATCAAGCAATACTATAAACAACATTTATTGTGTAATCAATGAATCCATAACCGACCACAATATTAGTAACACCCAAGCTGATCTCCTAACGATCTGATTGGCTGAGTTTGGAAACGGTCTTTACTTTATAATGGTGAGTGTTTTTTTTTTTTTTTTGTATTATTTGTGCTTCTATGTGGACAATTCGTTTGAGTTCGTGACGATGCAACATGTACTTTTCAGTTCACAGAGTTTACCTGGAAAGAAACCAGACCACCATGAGCACCGCTAAAGACCTTGGAGATCCCGTCTTGAAGATTTTCCTCTCAGGTTGGTTCCCGATGCAAGTTTTTCTAAATCAGGATAAAGGCCCTGTATTGTGTGTGTGTGTGTGTGTGTGTGTGTGTGTGTGTGTGTGTGGTGTGTGTGTGTGTGTGTGTGTGTGTGTGTGTGTGTGTGTGTGTTACTGCCAAAGTACTGAAAACCAGGATATCGAGTAAGATGTTTCATATTCAGTTATTTTCTCGATGGGTCAAACAAACTCATAACAACGATTTCTCAGGTCCCATTTTAATGTCACAGTTAATTCTTAGGATTGTCATCTAAACATTTTGTTGGGGCCGTCCCCCATTTTATGTTTGGTTTGGACTTAGGATTGTCATCTAAACTGTTACTCGTAATATGCACAGGTCAATAAATGATTAATTTTAATGTCACAGTTAATTCTTAGGATTGTCATCTAAACAAATGCACAAATAAATCTCGTTATTTAATGATTAAATAAACAAAAATTACATTAAATAGTAAATATCAAATTCAGGAAAAAAACTGTATAAAGTCACGAGAATGGAATTTGTTTGCTGGGAGGTTTGTGTATGGAAAAAAACAAAACAAATCTTCGCTTTTAAACTTTGTTCCATGAACACATCTATTTTTAATACATTACAGTTTATGGATTTCTGTTGGTGAACTTTCGATGGCAGCTGACAATTATGCATTAATAAAAACGACAGAGACCCAGTACAAAAGCTCCAACAAGCACTTACGACGCGACGTAACGGAGAGTAATAACAATAATAAAAAAAAATAGTGTTAAGATCGTAAAATGTACATGTTAAAAGTTTAAAATCTAAGCCCAGGTTCGCTCGGAGCAATTTGAAAATGAAGGCTTACGTCAGTCTCTGATTCTTTTTGTAAACATGACCAAGCAAAGGCCAAGTCGGGAATTCCGACTTGCGTTACTAGCCTTGCCTTGCTTCGATCCACAGCCTTCAAATGTGTGGTGTTTTTATTTTAATACAGAAGGAATGTAAATTCACTGTAAAGGAGCAATAAAATGTCTTTCAGCAGTTAAAAAAAAGAAGTCAAGAGCCGAAACCGTCGGGAATCAAAACTGCGGAATAAAAACCTCCAGGCCGGAATTGGGATCTTGCCTCTGACGGTGCAGCGTTGTGTTTTTTTTCCTGAAGCAGATTCTCAGTTTCTTGGTCTGTAAACACAGAGGAATGAAGTCGATCAGGTAGCATCCCAGGATCTGGAATCTCAGCCAGGTTTCTCTCGATATTCCGTAATAGCTTTCCAGAGCTTGCACAGGATTCCACCCCTGTGTGTGGAAAAACAAACAGGGAGAAAATAAGCCGATGCAGATGTTGTAGAACATCAGGACTCTGTAGCATCTCTAGATTCGGATCGTTTAAATCCACTTAGGGATATGTTTTCAAAAAAATGTTTATGGTTATTATTTATTTTAAACATCTGAACACAACTTTGTCTTACTTTAACCTCAGACTTTTCAGGTCGTCCCTTGTGATGCAGTGAAGGATGTCATCCAGTGTGTAGTCCTCTGTGACGATCTGCAGCATGAGTTATAGGAACGTCAGCATTTATAATTAATAAGGGGGGGGGGCGCTATTTATAGGGGAAGACCAGCGATTTACCCGCTCTATAGAGTCTGCGTCGGCTCCGTGTAGCCTGAGCCACTTCAGCAGCTCGGAGTCGCCTTCGCTTCCCGTTGAACTCTGATTGCTCGCTGAAGGAGCGGCAACGTCTACAAATAGGAACGCAGGGATGTATATAAAGAAATAAATAAAAACCAATCAAGGATAATGATGTGAACATATGGGAAAATGTGTGTGTAAAAATACTGACTGATGGTTTCAGAGCGAATCTTCAGTAGTTTAATATCCGTCTCCCTCTCTTCCAGAATCTGATGAAGGACACACTGATACTCTCTCTCCCTCTCCATCAGTTCCTCTAGCAATCTGAAAGAGGCACACATTTGACTCGAGCTTTATTTTGACACGAGTAATCTGGTTTCCATTCAGGTCGATAAGTATTACACCGCCACCTGTTGGTCTCTAGCTTCATGCGGCCGAGCTCCATGCTGACCGAGCGCTGCGCCAGCTGAGACTCCGAGACGGTGGAACTGAGCGTGCTCACGCCAGACGTCGCCACAGTGTCGTCATGGTTGCCGATGGTGGAGTTCCGGTGTTTGTTGCCGAGGCTTCCGTGATGGATGGATTCCTCGTCGACGTCGTCCTGCTCCGCGGGGTCGCTCTCTGATGCCAAGCTGAAGTGCGGCCTGAGCTCTGAGAGACAAACATTGAAAGAAGAAGAAAACAACACAGGTACTTTCATTTTTTAACCCAATGTGTGGCACATTTGTGTTACTGTAGAGTCCTAGACCACCCCAGACTTTCTTCTCTGGCCTCTCACAATAACAAAGCCCTTAGAAATGCTGCTGTCTTGATGATATTTGTTTTTTAGAATATAATATAGAATAGCCTTTATTTGTCACTTATACAGTTGTGTTCAAAAAAAAAATGATGAGTAAAGCTCAAAATGTATAGAACTTATATAAATACATGAAAATGCATTGGAAACACCACCTTTTAAATTCTAAATCACAACATATGGAAAAATGTATTAATGTATAAATGTATAAATGTTTTTACTTTACAGAAATGGAGGAAAAAAAAAGAATTAGGCTGTTAAAAAATAGCAACGTCTGCTTGTTTATTTACAAAGTCAAACATTTACTGTATAAAGTGAAACAATCTTGAAGCTTTAGTTTTTGTTTTTTTTTTAATCACTGAACTATCAGTTAGTTTTAGAACCACGATTTCTGAGAACCGCTTCACATCTGTGTCGCATGGAGTCGAACAACATCTGGCACCTGTGAACAGCTATTCCAGGCCAGGATCACTGCACATCATTCCTTTACATTTCTTGGTTTTACCTCAGAAACAGTTTTTTTGACGTCACCACACAAGTTTGATATTGGATTAAGGTCCAGGGGTCGGGCAATACACTCCACCACGTTCATACTATGGGCTTATTTATTGCATTTCAGGGTTCATTATGGTTCAGTGCGAGTACATTTTAAATACATAAAGAGGTCGTGTTGGCTTTTGCCGAAGAGGGAATGCCCCAGAAATGTCTGTTTTAACAAGACAACCCTAAACACACGTTCGTCAGATGTGAAGTGGTTCTCAGAAATCGTGGTTCTAAAACTAAATGATAGTTCAGTGATTTACAAGAAAGTTGAAGTTTCCAGATTGTTTCACTCTATACAGTAAATGTTTGACTTTGTAAATAAACAAGCAGACATTGCTATTTTTGTGAACAGCCTAATATTCTTTTTTTCTTCCTTTTCTGTAAAGTAAAAACAAATATGATAAATGTTTCCATTTGTGATTTTGAATTTAATAGGCGGTGTTCCCAATGCATTTGCATGTATTTAAATAAAAGTTATTATAAGGATTTTGAGCTTTACTCACCTTTAACACACTGCTATTATTTTTAACACAATTGTATTTGCTGAGAATCGATTAATCAACTGATAACTGGATAATGGATATAATATAATATATAATGGATAATATAATTTTAAACTTTATAGTACAGAACTGAATTATCAAAAGAAAAAAAATTTAATCATGAAAATGTGCTAATTAGTAATTGGCCTATAGAGGCCGCTCTTTCTAAAATCTTGTAAAAGATTTTTTTTTCTTTTACAATATCTGTAAAATCTATTTCTGTGGATGGCAGAACTTGTAAATTAGTGGGCCTCTTGTCTCTGAGAGGGTTTTACCTGCATTGCGAGTGCTTCGTTCTTCTATAGTAAATATTAGAGCTGGGAGATTAGTCATGTTTGTCTGTTAAAATAAATTAATATTTGATTTTACGTTTTCACCCTTCTCCGTAGTTCTCCACCTCCCGCCCTGCACTATACACGAGAAATACGACGTGGCGGCACACTTTGAACAATCCAAAGAGCTCGTCTCCAAGAGGGGCGCGGTTTGATCAGTCATATGGTAACGGTTTGGGTTTTCATGTTCTGATGTTCGACAAGACAAAGCTCCACTATAAACTTTGTGGCGACTAATGGAAGCAGCACGACTAATTTATTCCAGCACCTCAAACAGAACCACATTGTTGAATTGGAAGGTGTGTGTGGGGCTGCGGGACACATTTTACAACTCTATCCTAAAATCTAATTTTGCCTTAAAACATAAATAAATCTGAGATTCAATGTATGACACATCGCCCAGCTCTAATAAATATCTACACAAATCTATTTTTCCCCACTTTGAAATTGTATATAAACCCCACCAGGAAAGCAGAGACATTATTACCTGGCACCAGGATGGTGATGGCGGTCTGTACAGCTTTCCGGACAATGTTATCGAGCGCGAACATCCAGTGAGGTTTGATGTTGTGATTCCGTAGCACTTTGTTCATCTGCAGATGTAAAATGTTGAGGGGTTCAAATACACACCGGACAAAAGGTCTTCGTTTTAATGTACAATGGTTTGCAGTTTTATACAGCAAAAGCTCAGACACAGTTGGGTAAATGTTAGGGCTGAACACTAGGTGGCATCGTGGGGAATGATGTAAAAGGGGTGTTATGTAAGCATTCTGAAAGAAGGCGCTTATAGTTCATTTCTCTCAGCAAATAGTTATAGCTCAGTTATGCAAGAAAAAAAACGTATCATTCATGTAATTATTAATAATTTCTACCAGTATCCAAAAATACAGTTATATTAAGACATAAAAGTACACAAACTAAATAAAAAGTTTGATTTGTTTGAAATTGGTAACACGACATTTTTCCTTCACTTGTAGTAGCAGAAAGCTGCTAAAAATCTGTTTTGGCAACCTGTGCACAAAGCCAGCACCAAGATCACCTTTTGTCTATACGGTATATATTGTTTGTGTGATTATATTCATTACTTCAAAAATAAATTTTGCAAGTCATATAACCCTTGACTCAGCTAACATCCCATAAGGTGAGGAGATAAGCATTTAGTTTTAAAATACAAAATAAATCTAGGCACAAATTCTGATCTCATATTCAAGCTGAAAAGACTCACTGCGTCCTGGAAGCCGAACAGCACCACCTGCAGCTGGCTGATGGCAACGCTGTCGAAGTCCAGCTCGAGTTTAAGCTGCGACAGCGTGTTGGCGATGATCTTGCGATCTGCCATCCGTACAAAATCGCCCAGGCTGGCCACCAGAGTGGTAATGTGCTCGTGTTTTAGCTTGGTCTCCTCCGCTCCCTGTAAAGAAACAAAACTAGGATTTTTTTTTAACATGTATACAAAATATTTCTGGAATAATGCTAACTGGAGCATTATCACAACGGAGACATTTGACCCTTCAACCCCCCCTAAAAAAAAACCCACACAAGCTCACCTGTGTTAACGCTTCCTGCAGATTAATGACTATTTTTTCTCGGTCCTCGGTGAGGATGCGGTGCAGTGTGGCTCTGCGCTCGCTATCCTTCCTCAGCATAAAGAACCCAGGGTCCTTTTCTTCAGGAGAAGGTGGGGCGCTGTGGTCCTCAAACTGCTCCACAGGGATGCTAAAGAAACGCACCTTTCAGCCACACGCTCAGTAACGACTCGATGCAAGAATCTCGCTGTGCTCCATAGTTACCTGAGGAAGAGAGACCGGTGCCCTTTGACCTCTCGTTCACTAAGGCACTTGACGCTGGGCTTGAAGACGAAAGGGTTGACACTCAGCTCGTTGTCCGGAGACACCGAGCCGTACTCACTGCTGCTGCTTGTGTCCTCGACCACCACCGGGACAGGAAGCGAGATACTGCGCAAGTATTCTAGTGGAGCAAATGCACAAATGACTTCCTGAATTCTAATAAAACTCATTCGTTTCATTGGTGGAAAAGCCTGGATGACTCACCTGTTGCTGGGGTCAAAGCTGCAGGGGGGAAAAAACAAAAAAGTCTTCATTTAGTGTTCACATTAACAACATTAGTGACAGGAAGATTAAATCATTTTAGTAATTTGATCCTTTGTATTTTATACATCTAAATTAGATTTTTTTTTTAAAAATAGTTTATTTAAATGTAGTTTATTTAACCCTTTCATCAAGGATCAAATGTCACACTTTGAATAATCACGTCAGCAACACGCGTAGTTCCGATAATGAAAATATGACCCGACAAAATATAATGAACGAATTGTTAGTTCCTTTGGCATGTGACTCCCATAGTTATTGTAACGATGATGTCAAGATTCGGACCATAAACCTGATCTATTGCACGGTGTAACTTCTCAACGCGGCTTCCTGTGTGTGTCCAGTGTAAAACAAATGAATCACTCCAAGACTCGTTAAAAATGAACACACACACACAGCAATCTTTAGTTACTTGGGCAAGATTTCTGAGAAAAATCTTTAAATACTGTTAAATCAGAAATTGGTAGTAATTTTGCTCACAATATTCACTGCTAGTCACAATTTGATAACATAAGTTATATTAGCAGGATTTCTGAGGTGATGTTTAAGCACTATTGATTTCCAGTGCTAGCCTAATAGCTGGATCTTTGCTGACATGACTTCACTGAGAGAGAACACTGAAGTAATTTTATTTAATAGAATTCCTAAGAGAAATTTGGACCTATAAGCCAAAGCGAAATGATTTCCGAGAGAAAGTTGAAGCTGTTTCTGTCCACATGGCGACAGTAAACGAACCTGACAGGATTTGTGGCAGAACGTTGACTGTTTAAACGCTTAACATGCAAAAATAGCAATTACAAGGCGCAACAATCGAGACAAAAGCACAGCAGAAACACACCAGTGAAGTTGCTGCCCTTGGATTTTTTCTTGCGGGACGTGACCGTGAGGAACTCGTGCATGAGCAGCTCGTTAGCCGTAGCGCGCAGGTCCGGGTCGGGCTCGAAACAGCGCAATATGAACGCCTTGGCCTCGGCTGACATGGTGTCGGGAATTTCTGGATGGATCTTGAACATCCCCACCTGCGAACAGACAGGAAGTGAATAAGAACACAAAAGCTGTTCTATTTATTCATAAACAAAGAGGCATTTCACTAACTAGATAAAAACCACAACGTTGGGTTACCTTACACAAATCACTATGACCTTTAACAAATGGCAGTGCTGAATGTCTTACAGTTCTGTTCTCTCACAGCCAGAATGGGATTAGGAGAAATCCCCGTTTTGGCAACCCTGACGCTCCCTACATGGCTGAGAAACTGGAGGATGAGACTCGGAGTCCACAAATCCATGCCGTGAAAATGTTTATTTGAATTCTTTAGATTCCTGTTTGTGAAGAAGTCTATGATAGACGTCTCAAATCCGCCCTGTTTCAGTTTCCTCTAATATATCAGCGACACTCAGCTGTACAGAAGGTCAAACAATATTATCTACATTTTCTGTTTACATCTGACGAGTTCACAGGCGAGTCAGAGGGAGTGTTTTTTTTTTTTTTTTTCATTCCGATCACATTGAAAATACAACAGTCCGAGACTTTCAGTGGGATTTCAGGTTTCCTCTGGTTGTCAAGGCGGCGCAGAGAGAGACATGCTCGTGAGGCGTTTTGCATGCTTTCCTAAATGGCTACATGTTATATGCTTGATTTGACATATTTCTAGCTATTCATCAGCATACTGACGTTGACAGATATAGTCCTTATAGCCGTTTTATGCTATTTTTGAAATGGTCATTGTAAACAACAACTGAAAATTTGATATACGCTCTAACAGCGGTGTATTAGAGTCTTATGTACACCTGTGCGATCATAATACAGGGAGTAATAAAAGAGGAAGGGAGATGTGATCCTTGAATGTGTTCATTTCAGTTTAATTTTTTTAACAATACATATTGAATAGATATTAAGGCTATGTTGTATTGCACGTTATTGCCTATAAGTTTATCCCTAATAAGTGTGCCGGTAATAAACTCCCCGAGAAGGAACGAGGAAAAAATCCTGAAAGGAATCCGATCCTCTTCTGGGTGTCACCGAAAAGTCTATTCATTATCGTTTTATCTTACAACGAGAAATAACAGGCTCCGCTCTCGTCAGCCAAGAACCTGAGACTGCAGTGAGCACCTTAAACCCAATCAGGCCACATTATTCAAACCTTCTGGAGTGAAAGACCTAAAGGTCTGATGTGTTGTGCATTTTCCGAGATGCTTTTAATAGCACACGAGTCTGCAGAAGCTTGTGAAATGAATTACGAGATGCTTACTGACCTTAAACATGGCTGCCTGGGGTTCTCCCAGCTCATAAAACGGTGGTTTCCCAGTGGCCATCTCTATAATGGTGCATCCCAGCGACCAGATATCCGCTGGCTTCCCGTAACCACGAGGGCCTTTGTCTATAATCTCAGGAGCCATGTACTGTAACGTTCCTGCACACAAACACACACACGGTCATGTTCTACTCTTTCTGTGAAACCAGATCTTATTTGTTTCAACTTTCTTTGCAAATCACATCAATGTAGAATTTCTAAACCCTGTACAAAAACACTGATTCTTCTGCATCATAAACATAATAATAAAACGTTATAGCTTTCTTTTAATGTGTGTGAAAGTTGAGAAGGTCCCTGAGCAGATCCAGGCTTGGGACAAACACACTGCCTTTAGTTTTCTCTCAGAAAAACCTCAGGGGGGCCAAATGTTCTCGAAAGAGCAGCTCGGGCCAGATTTTAAGTGCCTCAAGGGCTAAAAAGTACCCAAAATGTTTGACCCATGAAATGGGTGACTTCAGCTGGTTACAAGAACGAAATGTACTTTTGCATATTTTCCCAGACTTAAAAAGTGTACAATTCAGGATTTTTATTCATGCCCCCCCCATAAATAATAAGAAGCTATTCAAGGACATAAATATCACAAAAAAATGGTTTTGGTTTTTCTAACATGACCTGATTTGCGACGCAAGAAAAGGAATATTCTCATATTTCGCCACATTGCGGTACATGTCATAACAACTATTGTTTATTCTATTAAGAAAGGAACAGATTTAAATTACATCCAATCTTTTGTGTTGTTATGGGAAAAATAATGGTGAAAAAAAAATGGTGGGAAAAATAATGGTGAAAGTTCAATATTTTTACAGAGACATCACTTTTATACCACAGCAATTGTTTTAAAGTCTTTACAGTTTAACAAAGAACGACACTTTATAGCTGCTACAGTTATAGTGAAATACATCCCCAAACGTTTCTGCCTCTGACGCATGAATCTCTGCGAAATGATGTTTCTAGAATGTCCTAAAAAATACATAAATACCAAGAAACGAAAGAGAACAAAGTAAGCAATTCTAAAGACGTTCCCGGAATCTGATTGGCTGAACGGAAAATCTGCCTGCTCACGTGTGGTACACGGACGCGAGTGTTTTCAGCGCGAAGGATTTTGCGATTTAAAAATAAATAAATAAACAAATAGATAGCATTTTTAAGCACCGTTTTCAGATGTATTGGATTATTGTAGATTTAGCTAGTTTGGGTTGTTTGACACCACAAGAGTAAATAACAATAACTAAATAATACTAAACTAACCTAATAACTAAACCAATAATAACTAAATAATACGATATGCTTCCTGGAGAAACCAGAGCAGTAGATAACGCCATTGTTAGATACCGGTGAAGGTCTCGGTGCAGGGGTTGATCCCAGCCAGGCGCTTTGACGTGCCGAAGTCGGAGATCTTGAGAACGCCGCTGTAGGTGTTTATCAGGACGTTGTCTCCCTGTGTGAGGGCCGAAATATACATGAAACAAGTAATCATGCACACGCTACACAATGCTTTAAACATCTTTACAAATCTAACATCTCAAACGCCTACATTTACTATAAAATTCACATGAACTCTCAGATCAACAATGCATGACGTTATCACAAACATGGTTCAAAAAAAAAAATGTAAAGATTCAATCTTGATATGATCTTCAAAGATCTTCCAAGTCACCCACAGCCGCACAAAGACTTTCCTTATCTGCAGCGTTTCTCAGAAACTGCGCCACGGGCCCAAGCCAAACCACATAAACACTGTGTTTGTGCACTGGGAGGGATTTTCTAGCAGCAAAACAGATTAACATTTAGTGGCGTGACCCGTCGCCCAGACTGAGGTAATGAGGCGCGTATAATTATGTCATGATGTCACACACTTGGTCGAGAAATGTCAGTCAGCATGACAGGACAAAAGAAAGGCTTACAGTCTCAACCAGGCAATGATGATGTTGTCATGTGTTTTTCTCTCTATTAATAGCGCAACAATTTGAAGTGGGTTTCATGTGACTGATGAACACGCAGGAAATTCCCCCGCTCCGGTGAACCCTGTTACACACGTGGCCGATTTGGGGGGAAAAACAAACGATTTCCTGGACACGATCCAAGGCAAAACTCGTACTTATTATCGATATGGTTATCACATAGCAGTTATAAAAACGTTTCATGTAACTGGTACAAAGCTACTTATAAATGTGTCTTTGTTAAATAAATTAATATTTAAAAAATATATATATTAAAAGCATACAAATCGACACGTAGGTCACTATAGGAACGCATAATTAGAAACGAATATTCATAGAAACCTGTAGCATTGTAGCCTGAAATACCATAAATAGTAACCAATAATTGTATTTTCATTTTATTTATCCTAATTAATATTTCTAATCATTCCTCAA
>JACRUU010000025.1:3811650-3821650 GCA_030449085.1 Kryptopterus vitreolus
CTCTTTGTTTTCCACCCATTTGTGATTTGCTTAGAAAACACCCCCTCCCCCCAAACACACACACACACAAACACACACACACCTTTTACAGTGCATCTCTGTGCAGAAGTAGATCTGGAAGTCTTCGGAGTTGTTCAGTACATAAAGGAAGGAGCTGCGTTCATCAAACTTGGAAATGCTGCAGATAGAGGAAAAGTTGAGGAGATAGAGAGAGAGACATTTGCATTATCTGTATTATTGGTTTCATATTTTAAAAGCAAGCAATAAGGAACCTACTGCTGAAACCCAATTTAAACCCCTACACACATACACACTCCTATACACACACTTATACAAGCATTAACCCCTCCCCCCCCACACACACACAAACAATGCCACATACACACACACATAATACATGTATACGTCTGTGTTCTCATACACATGTGCAAGTGCACACACAATCTCACACATATATGCATATTTATGTATACACACACACACACTACACACACACACACACACACACACACACACACACACACACACACACACACACACACACACACACACAGAGAGGAAGGAGTCTCCGCTAACAGAGTCGGCCCTAGCGCGGTATCGCCAGTTATTTGTGCAACAGGTGAGACTTTGTGGTTTTTCTGCAGCTGCATATATTTTCTCTCGTGAGTGGCGAGTGGCGAGAATGACGAGCGACCAAAGGTTCACTGTGAAACGAACTCGTGCTAACGTTGAAAGCAGAAAAATTATTTTAAAAAATAATAAAAGTCTGAGAAACCTAATTCACAAGAGCTGCAGTTGAAGGGGGCAAGCTGATATAGTTCCTCTATTTTCTCTCACATATACACACACCCAGACACACACCCAGACACCTAAAAAATGAACAAAGACCTCACTTTTGCACTTCACTCACTACTGAGGGGACTTTCCTTTTGGCTCTCTCACACAATGTGTGTGCGCGCACGTGTGTGTGTGTGTGTGTGTGTGTGTGTGTGTGTGTGTGTGTGTGTGTGTGTGTGTGTGTGTGTGTGTGTGTGTCTTTTGAGCAGGCGAGCAGAGGGACTTCAGAACGTGTTAAACAGCTTGAGTGTTGAACAACTGTTCATTTTGTGCTGTGTCGACAGTGGGAGATACAAAGTGTGTGTGTGTGTGTGTGTGTGTGTCTATGAGTATCTGCTTCGTATTACACTCTAAGCCACTTTTATGAGTGGACCTTCAGTGCATGTTCCCGTAGCAACCCAGACTCAGCTCAGACCAATCACAGCACAGCACCGAGACACTCGTGCCATGCAGGTCTCCAGCAGTCAGTGAGCAGAAAATAGAAATCTGCACTCGACACTAAGCACTTTTTTTTTTTTTTTTTTTAAACAAACAAACAAAAACATATCTATATCTATATATACATATACATGTATGTGTGTGTGTGTGTGTGTGTGTGTATATATATATATATATATATATATATATATATATATATATATATACATACACACACACACACATATTTTGGAATTGTGTTTTGAGGGAATATTTCTGCCGAATTCTGATTGGTTGGAAAGTGGTGGTGTTCTTCATACATTTGATTACATTTCTGCTCAATTTGAATGTTTTTCTAAATGTATGAAAGAACAGAAATCTCAGAAACCTGTACAGAAAAAGTTGCTTCGTATGATCCAAGTTTAATCTACACTAACCTTCACCGAAACGCCTGAAATTGCTCACTGTCCCTGTAATACACACGAGCAAAACATAACCACTTATCCACATAAGGGAAAAAACCTCTAATCATGCACATGCATTCAAATTGTGTGGCCTGTCTAAGACTCATGTTTAAAAGTAACACATTTATGCCACATTATGGAAAAGTTGTTTAAGGCTGTAAAAGTCTTTTGAAACGACAGAAGTGTAGGCACTCGTCCCACACTCGCGCTTGTGAACTCGGAGCTGGCCGCAGCTCGACTGCAAGGTGGGAGAAGACTTACCTCACGCCTCGCACTGATGCGGCACTGAAATTCCACTCATGGATCCCCTTATTCTGAAAGACAGAGGGAGCAAGAATGAGAGAGAGAGAGAGAGAGAGAGAGAGAGAGAGAGAGAGAGAGAGACGTTATATAATAATGCAGTTTGTTGCACTGCCCGGTGTGTGTGTGTGTTTCTGCTTAAGAAGACATAAGTGTAAGAGATAGAATTCAGCCCACATTTGAAAGCGTGAGTTTGAGGTGTGTGTGTAAAAATAATGAAAGACAATGATATTACATAAAAAGGCACCCTCCCCCCAAAAGTGTGTGTGCGCGCACACATGCTTGCCTGCATTAAATGATTGAAAATGCAAAACAACTAGAAAAATAAACACACAAAAGAAAAGAGTAGTCATTTGTCTCCACTTGTTGGCTGAATAGCAAGAGATGAAGTAGAGAGAGAGAGAGAGAGAGAGAGAGAGAGAGAGAGAGAGAGAGAGAGAGAGAGAGAGAGAGAGAGAGAGAGAGAATGAGTGAGTAATAAACGTGCAAGAGTCTTGAGGTCATAAAGTGCAAATATCCTCCTCAAACACACACACACACACACACACAACACACACACACACACACACACACACACACACACACACACACACACACACACACACACACACACACACACACACGAGTGACGCAAATGATGATCCCTGTTAGCAGCACACTGTCTGATCTGGTTAAATCCATCATGAATCAGGTCATACACTGTATCTGACTCCTACATGCATGAATGAATGAACAAATGAATGAATAGACAGACAGATAAATAAATGAATGAATGATTAAATGAATGGGTGTATAAATGAATGTATGAGTGAGTGAATGAGAAAGCTGGTGAACGAGTGAGTGAACGAGAGCAAACAGCTCAGTGAGTGACTGAGTGTAGAGAGTGGGGAGGGATGAGTAAAAGGGTGAAAAATAGAACAGGAGAATGAGTGAATGAACGAGTGAATGAATATAGACTTGAATGCGTGAGTGCACAGCCTCAATAAGTGGCCAAGTGACTGTTCAAATAAAGGATTGCATGCATGAGGGGAAAATTGAATGAATGAGTGCTTGAGCAAACGGGCGGATGAGTGCGAGAATAAACGAGTGAAGAGTGAGCGAATGCACGAGTGAGAACATAAACGTTGTGTTAATGAACGTAAATGAGTGGATGACTAAATGAATGATTGACTGCGTGTTTGAAACAGGTGAATGAGAGTGTATAAGCGGGTGAGGGAAGAAATAAATGTGAATCAATGATGAACGAGTGGATGGAAGGATGCCCAAGTGAACGAATGATCGTACGAGTGATTGCTTGAGTGCGTGAGGGAGTAAATAAACCAAACGCTCACTTTGTCATCGGGGGCCACGTGCCAAATGGAGAGCGTGTTCTGTTCCACGTCATTGTTGATTGACAGGTAGGACGGCTGGTAGACTTTAGTGGGCTCCAGGATCAACACCTGGCATAAAAACAAAAAACAAACTCATTATCCATCAATAATAAACAGTTTCTCGGCAAAATGTCCAGATGCATATTTTTTTCCCTCCATCATTAACTTTAAGAACAAACAGCTGTTAAGGACGCAACTGTCTATTACACAAGTGACATTTGTTCGTTAATGAATTTATAAGTAATGAGCGTTGCGTACCGGGAAGCGGACGGACGAGACGTCCTTTTTGGTCGCCTCCACCAAGAAGTCCATCCAAAAATCCACCAGTTCCTGTTTATGGCCCGGGGGTTCAGGCTTCTTAAAGTGCTGATAGATTAGAATGGTCTCGACTAACGAGCACAGGTACCTGAAATGTGTACACACACACACACACACACACTTTTTCCTTTTCTTATATATTTATTGTTTTGACCAGACGGTGTTTTGGAGACGCTGTTTTGTGAGAGACGCCAGACTGAGGCGGTTTGGTCATGGGGGGTATTTATTGGAGAATGAATGCAGGTTTATGGATGTGGTGAGGTAACATGTGCAGATGGTTGGTTTCTAATCCTGTCGAAATCTTCCTTTATTAATTCTGTGAGAGATTTTGTGAGACTCCCAGAGGTAGTTCTTTTTTAGACGACTTTTGACTTCTACTATTATCCGTACTTTCTATTCCTTACAAAAATAGCCTCGTTACTAGTATCTAATTTAGGTTCATTCCGGCTTGTCTTCTTTTATCAAGCTGGTGCTTTCTCGTCGCCCTCCGCAAAATGAAGCTACAATAGGTCGTTTCATTTCAATTAGCGATCACGCTCGGTTTTTGTCCTTAATGCAATCCAGTAATGAAACCAGTACTTTTACACTTTTCCTTGAGTGAAAATCTTCTCCAGAAGACTTTTTAAACCCTAGTATTTATACTTCTACCTGAGGAACGAACGGGAACATTTGACACCAGTGCGTCTAATTTTATTCGGGCTGCCATGACACTTTGTGCAGCACTTGACGTCACACTGCCCACGAGTGCATAGTTTTTGACTCACAGAGTGGCGCAAAACACAAAAAATATCTCTGGAGAATGATCAGGGTTTTGAGCTACCACAAAGGATATGGCAACTCGTACGACCGTTTTTTTTTATATATATAACAGCGGTGAGCAGAAAAGCCATCCAACACAAGAGACCACAACATGAAAAGAAATGTGGCGTACAAGAGCAGAAGACATCATCAGGTCTCACTCCCCGTCAGCCAGAGCCGGGAACGCGAGGCTACACTAAAGCACACCGCGCAGGAAACAGACGAGGTGATGTTTATTGCTGTCTGGTACCAGACGGAAGGTTGGAAAGTGTGTGGGTGTGTTTGAAGATTTTCGCTCAGGGCTTACATGACTCATCACAGGTTCATGACCAAAAATAAATAAAAAAATAAATATATATATATATATATATATATATATATATATATATATATATATATATATATATATATATATTTTTTTTTTTTTTTGTTTTTTTAATATATATATTTATTTATATATATATATATATATATATATATATTTTTTTTTTTTTTTTTATTCATTAAAGCATTGGGTGGGATTAAGTTTAAAGCTCCGCTCACATGTCCCTCATTAATGAAATGGCTGTGATCTTTTTGTAAGCACATAATATGTGTGTGTGTGTGTGTGTGTGTGTGTGTGTGTGTGTGTGTGTGTGTGTGTGTGAAAATTTACACATACCAGACAGGTGCCTTGAGCTTGAAGAGCTTCTCCGAGGCTTGCAAGACCCGGGTGTTGTCACAGGCAAGAATGCTCGCGCCCAGGAAGAAGCCCACGTCCCAATAACTCTGCAGTTTATCCAGACTGCCCTTCTTTCCCAAAAGACTGCTCAATTTCACACCTGTAACACACACACACACACACACACCAAACGATTACATACCCAGTCTGTCTCTCAACACCAGACATAATAATAAACACTGACCTCCTCGTCAGTATGCAGGTGTTAAGTCAGTTACGTTGTAAGTGTAAGACCATTGGGCCGCTATTCGGCCCTATATTTTTTTTTTAATTGCTAAGAGGAGTTGCAAACTTCCTAGGCCTTGTTATGTTTGTGGTTTCCGAGGGCGTGTGTGAACTCTGAGGCTCTAACCAGTTGCCTGTGTGACTAATATCAAACAAGCTAGATGAATGCTAAATGCCTCTGAAGAATGTGTAAAAACTTTCCTAGGAGTTTTTATTAGGAAGTTATAAAAAATAATTTTAACCAAAAAAAAGATGAAAAATGTTGGTAAGACGCGCCTTACAGTTTATCTACGCAAGCGACTATCTAAATGAGAAATACATTTAAGGCAGTGTTAATATTATTGATGAGAAAATCGGATTGTTTTAATGACTCTTTGATTCACGGTCGTCATGATTTCATGATTTCATTTCATGTCTAATGCACCACAGTGTTTATAGGAGTCATGTGTTAAACAACCATGGACTAGAAGTCAAGAGACAAATAACAAATGACTTCCGATTCCTGCCAAAGCAAAAGATTTTGCTTTGCTTGTGCATTTCAGGTAGAAAACAAACGAATCGCTCTGAGATAACTAGATTTTGAACAACTCTTTAATGTGACTCAAAAGAATGATACATCGTTCCCTAGCATGGCACAAAATGTTTTATTGCTGTGGCAATATTAGTGATGAGAAAATCAGATAATTTTAACGACTCTTTGAATCACGTCCGCAACACTCGCCTTCATAGCTTATATGGGAGTCCTGTGACAAAAGGATGAATGACTCGTGAGACATCGATTCTGGTTCTTGTCTAATGCACCATGTAGCGAGTCATGTGATAAACGACTCAATTCCGATTCCTGCGCATAAACTGTCGAAGAATTTGCGAATCTCTGCTCGCACATTTCAGGGTGAAAACAAAAGAATTGCTATGAGATAAATCGTCCTTTTGAGCCAAATTAAAGAGTCGTTCAAAATGAACCAATTGTGCATGAACCACCTATCCCTAACATGGTACAATAAGGGTTTTATTGATTTTATACCAAAGCAATATTATACTAATAATAACAACTATATTATCTATAATAAATCTTCACTCTTCTAGGACGAGTTTTCTTCTAGGACGATGTTTATTTTGGAGATCTAGCAGATCACCCAAAAGATCTTTAACAGGATTAAGGTTTAGGAACGATAGCAGACCACTAAATATCTTCCCCATGTAAAGCATATTTTCATTTTGATAGAACAGGTTTGGGTCTCCTTGGTGTATGAATGAAAGGATCGCATTTCATGTATCCAAAGACAATCTACACAATAGCGTGCAACGTTTGGGGAGGAACCACATTACGGCCTCACGCAAATAAAACCGAACAAATCTGTCCCCCTTGTTTCTTTTACTTAACATTACATTTTTTTTTTTTAACACACATTCTTTTAACCTTCTTGTCTACACGCACTTAATTACACAACATTTGACTTCTTGCCCCCTCGTTCAGGCTGCTGCATCGGAAGCGGCGGAAGAGAGGCGCTCAATTATGCATTCATTCCCTGACAAATTACACAGTGGGCGAAAGAAAGGGAAAAAAAAAAAACAACACACACACACACACACACACACACACACACACACACACACACACACACACACACACACACACACACACACACACACACACACACACACACACACCCACACACACACACACACACACACAACCACACACACACACACACACACACACACACACACACACACACACACACACACACACACACACACACACACACACACACACACACACACACACACACACACACAGACAGCTTTATTTTAAGCCCCGATCTTGGATTCTGCAACACGCCTGACAGCCTGAGTTTCAAGATTATCATGCACCGTCTTAAACATCCAGAGAGTGTGGAAGTGTCTTCGTTCCAACAAATTGGAAAGAGCTCCAGATCTGGAAGTACGCTTGTGTTCTGTTAGCACAAAGTCGGAGGCACAGCAATTGTATATGCTGAATTTGGAGGCAGCAGCCTGAAATTCTTTGAAATGGGAGAACCAGACCTGTTCCTTATGCAACTGTGCATGAAGGTCTATGGGTTCAATATGGTGGAAGATCTGCTATAACCCTACTGAAATTTGGGATGAACTGGAACACCGATTCTCCACCTAATGTACACGTGTGTGTGTGTGTGTGTGTGTGTGTGTGTGTGTGTGTGTGTGTGTGTGTTTCTACCCACCAACTTTACGGAGCTCGAACGATGAGTCGAACTGTTGACCGGCGGCCAGCAAAAGCACGGCGTAGTTTATACCCGAGTGCAGCGTGGGCTCCGATTCAAACCCCCTCCTGAACCTAGTGGGGAAATGAGACCCGGAAACAGCCTTCACTCCAAGATTTATCCGAAGAATAAAAAACACGACCCTTTGTAAACCCCGATGTCTTATAGTGCAATTTGCAAGAACCAAACACAAAGATAGAAACACCTCACCATTTAATATTGTTTAAGTTTCCATTCGCAAAAGAAAAATGCGCTTGCATAATACAGATTTGGGAATGCGTAAGGTTCCATCCGATAATATATGCTAATATAGTGAGGAGCACATACCTGTTGTGAATGCGCAGCTACAAGGCGCAAGTTAACGTGTTAACTTTGACAGAACTAACATAGACGTTTTTACATCGCATGACAATCCGAAATTCCCGTCCTGCTTTTCTATAGCTTTCGGTTTTGTGATAACTCTGTCCACTCGTCACTTCTGCTTTTCGCACGGATGTCTGCATTTGTTTTCACTCACCAGTGTATGCTGCTGTCTCGGCTCTGAGTGTCGGTGAAATGCGAGTCCTGAAACATGTCCTTTATAGATACGGCCCACAAGGCAGTAAATGTCCGAGGCCACTTGTTCCTCAGACTCGACCAGAGGCAGCATGATGTCCAGAGCTCGCTGTCTGTCCCCAGGCTGGTTCCTCCTAAATACGGAGAAAGGTTCGGGGATTAATTTAAACAACAAAGTATCCTAAAATTTCATTTCCTAAAATAATTAATTCAATTGAATTTGTATAACCAACAAACCTTAATCAAATTAGCCGTAGAGAGATAAATAGATTCATTTTACATTTATGATTTCCTCTCTAAAGCGAATCAGGGGCAGAAATCTGCAAACGCCCTGAAACCTCATGAGGATCCTCAGTCAAACCTCAGTCAATTTTACAGTTCCATCAGGGTTAAAGGTTATTATCGGATCACTGACGGACAAATTGAGCGCAAAAATCGTGATGTAAGCAAAATGTTTATATTAATTATAGTTCAAATCCATCTTTATGGCTCGTAAATTTAACCTCCACAGTTATGGATCTTTATTATGCTTATTTGAATATAAACTGGAGAATTGATCTGAAAAAGTAAAAGATCAATCATCTTTATTTGTATATTGAAGGTAAAATGATCATGCACTCTAAGCCTAATGTCAATTTCTCTGACTTTCATTGCCTTAAGAGCTGAATTTCCATCACCTATAATGAACAGCAAAAAGCACCAGTGTCAATATTTCAAACCCATCCATTTGTTGATCTTTTCAATGAGCCTAAATCATTAATACAACATTGATTAAACCATTGAACAATGCTTCAGTTACACAAATCTATGAATTGAAATACAGTTTACAGAACGGTAATAAGCTCATAACTACCTAATTTGCTTCCTTTTCAATTCCATCAGAGAGCATTTATAGGCTACATTTTAAAAGTAATTTTTAATTATAACTAGCTAGCCAATAGTATAACTACACACTATTTTTTTCTGATGACCTGTATGAAAAAATAAAGATCTATATACACAAAAGTTAACAATCAATTTAATTTGTACCAAGTTAATCGTCTACTCAATTCAAGTCATATGACTTACTGGTTGCCAATTGAAAGGGGAAGGGAATAAAATGCCTTGTTACCAGAACAATATACAAAACGTGGGGAAAAAATAATGAAATTTTTTTTGCCACAAACAAAACTGATATTCCATTACTTGGAGAAAAACATTCACAGACGTTTAATGTCTGGAATAGACATTTAAAATTCCATGGCAACCCTGTCACACATACATACTACTATAACACTGTCTCTGGCTTATTGTCTTTTCTCACTACAATGAACAAAGGCACCAGTTAAGATATACAAAACAAATTAAAACATATGAGAGAAAAAAAAGATAGCGACCACATTTCCTCTACTCAGGGGATTCCCCGAAGTTATTCACCGGGTAATCTGCGAGATAAAAGATAAGATCCTTTAAATCAATTGTCCCGATTGCATTGCTGTAAATTCAAATCAGAAGCGTTTGCGTCACCGGACAGAGCGCAAGCGTCACATAGCGATGTCATCCTTTGTTGCCTTGCATTCCTCTTAAAAGGGGGAATATGATATATATATATATATATATATATATATATATATATATATATATATATATAGATAGATAGAGATATAGATAGATATAGAGATAGATAGAGAGATAATATATAGCGTAGATAGATATATAGATATATATAGAATATAGATATAGATAGATAGATAG